>VZTY01021839.1:66832-140494 GCA_013400935.1 Turnix velox
TTTTTTTTTTTTTTTTTTGAGGGAAAGCTTCTGCAGGAGCAGCTGTTTGGGAGCAGAGAGGCATCCAGCTCTACAGCAGCCCTTGACATGGGGCTGAGGATTCAACCTGAGAAGCAGGGGCCAGTGAAAGAGTTCAAACACCTAATAAACAATCATTGAGACTCTCTGTGTGCAGCAATGCTTTGTTCTGAATGGCTTGAATTGTAATTCATAATTTGAATCACCCTCAAATCTGAGTAATCTCAGTGTGTGGTATTAGTGCAACTGACGTGAGTGATGGTGCTGAATTACCTCCTTGGAAAGACATTACAGGGGAAAAAAATCCTGAGAGCTTTGGCTCTAGCAAAGAGACATTAGAATTGGAAACTCCTTTGTTACATTAACAAATTACAGTAATGGTGCCTGGCATTCCTTTAAATAAAACTTATAGAGTAGCTTTATATATCAATAAATAACAATAAGCATCTTCAAGCATTAGTGGAGACATCCCACTATTGAAAACTGATACTAGCTGCCTAAAGCAATCCAAATAATGTCTCAATTTACAGCAGAAAAATCTGCATCAAAAGCAGCCAGTCATATCTGGCCCAGGGTGATGATTTTTCTTCTCTCATAGTAAGGATTTCTTCCAAGTTTTCCACTTTCTTGTTTTTTTGTCTGTTGGACATGTGCAGAAGCAACCTGCAGCCCAGGAAGAGAGACTCAATAGGATTTCTTACAGTCAATGAAGAGAAGCTGATAATTTTGTGCAACAATCAGAACTGGGTCCTCTGACCCATGCTCCAAAGCTGCTTCTGCCTCTTGAACCCCCATGGTGAAGTTAGGCTGGTGTCTCACAGGAGACTGAATTGATATCCCTGAAGGTGTCATGCTGAACACCAGTAACTCTTGGCAATCTGTTCTCATCTCCTCTGTTTCAGAAGATGCGTGTGAGAACAAGAGCCATAGATCTTCCTGTAGCCCTCAAGTCCAAACATGTTTCAGCCTGTTGGGTGCAAGAACAACAAGGTGATGTGCTGGCTTTACAGAAGCTGCATTGCCATTTAGCACATTTAAGGACCACAAGACCATTCAGTTTCCACAGTTCATTCACTTGTTGGATCTTCTGCCACCATTGCCAGGTGTGACACTGCTTTTCATGTCACCAGCTCATGTCACCCTCTGTGGGGGCAGGTGCTAAAGAGAGCATTTCAGACACTGCTGGTGGGGAAGAAGAGTTTCATACTCCATTACCAGTGTCCTCTGCTCCATGATCTGGATGTGTAACTCAGGAGAGCATCAGACTCCTAATCTGAAGGTCAAGGGTTTATCAAGGGTTCAAGTCTCTGTGCAGGTAAAAGGCTTGTTAGAGCTGGGTTAATGGTTGCACTCAGGTGATCTGAAAAGTCCCTTCCAACCTAGATGACTATGACTATATCATGAGATTACAAGTGCCATGGTGGGAACAAGTTACCAACATGAGGAGGGTTATCCAAAACCAACCTCTAGAAGCTGCCCATAAAGCCAGACGAGGAAACTTTGTACTGAATGATGAGGTACTTCAGCCGTGGGTTTGGTCAGCTAAGGCTGAGCAAACAAAGTAAAGCATTCTGCTAAGTAAATTTTCTTTTCTCTTTATCAATACCTTGAAATAGACATCAATGTTTTTCAGGTCTGGGTTGCAGGTTTGTTTTTTGTTGGTTTTGGTAGGTTTTTTTTTAGAAAAGCTGTAATCAGCCTTATTTAAATTGGTTTGGTCTTTTGCCTCATGGCATCACCTCAGAACTTGTTCTGTAATGTGGAAGATGATTTTATGAGAGATGTATGGGCAGGCACCCTGGATTCTTTCAGTTTTCATTAATTTGATTCCTTCCAGGCAAGAAAAGGCTGTAATAATGTGATAGAATGAGGGAAGTGGTGACATTTAATATCATAAAAGAGCATACATGGGGGCCTGGTGTTTTTAAAGTGTCACCAGCACATTTTTCGGAGACAGCCCAACCCTGGGAGTTGGAGCACTGAAATAATTTAATCCTTGCATGATAAAAGGAATCACTAGAAATAATTCACTCCTTGTCTTATTGCATATAGGCTAATTTGGAAGCTCATTATTTATTTGGCAAGTATTTAGCATAACAAATCAATTTCCAGTGACACCTCAGATGAGGTAATTTATACTGAAAGTCAAAAGAAGATGAAAAAGGGAAGATTATACTTCATTATTTTATAAGCAAGCTGCTTGGGACCTGCAGCAGAAAGGACAGAGGGGAGGGGTGACAGTGATGGGGTGCCACTGTGCCTCCTCTGTGCTTCTACTCTTTGCCAAAGCAGGGGTATCCAGACATCTAGCCCCTCCATGCTCCAGTTACTGGGGAGATGCTGGAGACACTACAGGAGCTGCACTCTACATGCCCATGGGATGACCTGGCTTTCTCATCTGGACTTGCTTTCTTTTCACCTGCCACCCCAAGCACCCAAGATGAAACCACCTGACCAAATCCATCAAGGAAGGAGCAAAGATACAGCTCATGGGAAGATGAACAAAGCATTGAATCACAGAATTTAATTGCAGAATGGCCCAGGTTGGAAGGGACCTTTCAGATCATTGAGCACTTTATTGATCTGCTGTGTGGTTTATATAGCAGCTTGGTAGCAAGCAGTAATTTTCCATCCTAGTAGGGATATTTCATCCATTACTTTCCCAACCTAAAACCTACTGAATAAATATGTCCACAATCTACACAAATGTAAGGTGTCTTTCCTATTGTTTCTGTTAGATCTTGTCCTCAGTGCAGTTCACTGCTCCCATGGCTTCATTCCAACAAATACCACCATATCTTTCTCCCAAGGTCAATCCTCTTCTGCACAGCTTAGTGACTCTGCTCTCTGTACCCCCACACTAAACCATATCTCTCTAAGCTCTATGTCTGCTTGTCTTTTAAATACCTCCAGGGATGGTGCCTCAACCCCTACCCTGGGACGCCTCTTCCAGTGCTTGATAACCCTT
This sequence comes from Turnix velox, assembly GCA_013400935.1. Taxonomy (NCBI): domain Eukaryota; kingdom Metazoa; phylum Chordata; class Aves; order Charadriiformes; family Turnicidae; genus Turnix; species Turnix velox. The sequence goes on from VZTY01021839.1 coordinate 69,819, forward strand.
TCAGTGTAAAAGCTTTTCCTAATAGACATCCTAACCTTCCGCTGGTGCAACTTGATGCTGCTTCCTCCCAACTTCTACAAGCAAGTTTGGCTTAAGAAAAATTTAATGGAGACTAAAAATATCTGCATTTCACAAAATTCAGATGTCTTCTGAATTTGGATCAGTGATGCATGAGAGAAAAAGTATCTCAAATGCAGATCCTCTCTAGGCTTTTGCATAGGCTTAAAATTTACCATAGGAAAGGCAGCTGCAGGTGGGCAGTACTGGATGGAACCCATGGAAACACTTCTTCCTCATCTGTTCTGGCCGTGTGAGCCTTGCTGAGGGCACAGAGAGGGCCTCAGTTCCTTGGCCAAAGCACTGCATCACAGAGGACCATTTCACCAGTTCAAGAGTGAGCAGCTGGGTGTTTTGCCCAGTCACAGTCAATTCAATGGAAGTCAGGTTGTCAGAAACAAAAATGCCACTTAGATTTGCATTGCATTGGCAAAATTAGGGGAAATGTTTGAAACTAAAACTTTTCAGATTAGTGGAAACTCTTCCTTTCTGTTTTGAGTTGATATTTTCAAAGTAAAAAGAGCAGCACTCCAAAATAAGACACACTTTCTTAATAAGGGGGCATAGGACATGTGGGGTGGGCTAAATTTCTTTTCAGAAGCTAGTGGCAGCTCTTTTGGTTTCAAACAGAATTTTGCTCGACCTGAATCTTTTTTTTTTCCTCTAATGTTTGCGTATGAAAGAAAAAAAAAACCCCAAACAACCATATTCTTCTAGCTTTAGGCACATCTGATCTGTTGGAAGGGGGTCCACAGGAGGGCCACGAAGATGATCAAAGGGCTGAATCAATTCCCTTCTGAGGACAGCCTGAAGGAGTTGAGGTTGTTCAGCCTGGAGAAGAGAAGGCTCAGGAAGGACCTCAGAGTAGCTTCTTAATACCTGCAGGGGGCTACAGAAAGGCTAGGGTAGGACTTTTTAATAGGATATGTGATGGCAGGACTAGGAATAACAGATGTAAATTGGAAGAGGGGAGATTCAGGCTGGAGATAAGGAAGAAATTATTTCCTGTGAGGGTGGTGAGACACTGGAACAGGTTGGCCAGAGGGCAGCCTGGTCTAGTGGGAGGTGTCCCTGCCCATGTCAGGGGGGTTAGAACTAGATGATCTTTAAGGTCCCTTCCAACCCAAATCATTCTATGATTCTATGATCTGGGAATTCACTGCCAACTGCAAGGAGCCCTTTACCCAAAGATGCTGACAAAGCAGGGAGCAAAGAGCATATAGGGTGCTCCTAGATGGCCCCAGTCCCTACCCACACAAGAAGCTCTGCATCACCAGGTTACAGGTTAACAGCAACCACGAAATGTTCCACCAAGAAAAATTCTGCATTGATTTTCCCATCCTGTTTGTAACCTCAAGGCAGCAACAGGCATCTACATCCACCACCATCTATTTCAGTCCCCTCTTACATTATTAAACAAATGAGTCTTTCCACAGCCGCCTGGCAGACTGTCCAGAGCAGCCAGGAGGGACTAAAGTAAGCAGCAGAGGAACTGTTTTTATGGAAATACATTCTGGTGGATCCAATTGACATGAGGAAGTGGGAGACTACATTAGTCATTTATCTAATTAGGTGGTGAGTCCTGAAAGGAACTGCTGTAGTCAGATTCTGGTTGGTGTTAGCTTTCCCCTAAAGGTTTAATAGTGAAATGAGCACTGAGGGGTGTCAGCAAAAACTGGCACCCACTCCTTCAAGTGGCTTCACCTGACTTGAATGGCATCCATTGCTCCCTCCATAAAATCCACTTTTCTTCTGGATGAAACATCCTGTGGTAACACAGAAGTATTTTATTTCCACACATATTTAGTAATCTTGGGCAAAGATTTGCAGGTTAGTTTTCACAAGGTGTTTTGGGGACCATGTTCCCCAAAAGTAAGTTCCCAGTAGCCTAGAGGAATAAGCTCCTTTGGCCAGGCACTGGGATCATCATTCATCAGCAAGGACAGGCTAGGTCATGTAGGAACACACATGCATCCAAAAGGATGTGCCTTCTTGCCTATTTGCTTGCAGTTGTTAATTAATGCCATGAAAGCTTTTGAAACATTTAAACAGACTTTAAATAGCCATGAAAACACAACTGCATGTAAAGCGTGCTCACTTAATTAACATAATTAACATATCCACTCCAGAACCTATACAGAGACACACTGCAGCTTCCCCAGGACCCAGATTTCCCCCTCCCTCTCAGTCTAAGCACCTCTGCAGTCCTCCTACTGCTGTTTTTCAGTCTGGCTCAGGGGTGGCAGTGAGCCCAGGCTGCTGGCTGGAGAAGGAATGTGAGAGGAGAAGAGGGAGGTAGTGGACTGGGAGGGTGGCAGCCTGTGGGAATGGGCAAAGGAGTCAGTCTCATCCTTCTGCTTCACTGGAGAAACCAATGGCCATGGCTCAAAGTCAGGGATGAGACTCCTTTGCCCATTCCCACTGGCTGCCACCCTCCCAGTCCACTGCCTCCCTCCTCTCCATTCTCACATTCCTTCCTCTCATGTTGCCTCCTCCTTAATCTGGTGACTGCACACTCCAGTCCTCCTTGGTAAAGATTCAGAGCTGTTCCCCAGGGTTTTGAAACGCAGGAATCCAGGGAGAATCACAAGGCTGGCTTAGAGCTCGAGTGATCTCATAAAAGGAGATGGCTTATAGCAGCCTCTGATTTTTTTGATACATGGGGGGAAGACTCAACATTTTCCCAAGGAATTCTAGGCAAAGAAAAGATCTGCATTTCTTTTGAAAAGGCAGAGATTATGTGAGTCAGAGAAACACAGAGTTGGGACTGAAGAAGCATTCCCAGCCATACTCACTTTGTGAAAACTCAGGCAATGACTACACATGATTAACTTCAGAACAGAGAGTGTTGCTCAGACCCTCCTTTTGGAAAGCAAAGCTGAAGGATTAAAAACAAATGCAAAGAAGTGCTGATTTCACTATACACCCAAGACACAGCTCCCTGCATGGCCCCTGAGCCCATGTCACTAAAAGCTTTTCCAGCCCTCCAGGCCTCCTGCTGTCTCAGCTGTCTCTGCATTCAGTGCCCACCCCTCCCACCTGCTAAGACCATTTCATGTAAGGTTGTTAAACATCTCCCAACAGCAGTGGGTTCTGCTCAGCACTAGCTTGGATTAGGTTCAGACAGAAGACCTGGGAGACAAAAGCATCAGATTTAACCACCTCAAGTGAAATAAATTCAACCCTAAATCTCATTGTTAGTCATCTGGATCATCCAATTCCCCCCAGCCCTGCGGATGAACCAATCCCACAAAAGCCTTCAGCAGGGAAGGGCAAGAGGTCTGGGGAGCTGCTCCTGTGCCATTATCCCTTTGATTCTCTTTGGGATTAAATGAACCTCTCCAGTAATACTTCTGAGAGCTCTGTCTCTGTGTTAAGCCATGTGCTATTTTTTCACACGTGTTTATTTGTTTAGTCCTCCAAATTCAGAGCACACACTCCTGCCTTCACACACCCTCTCTGACATAGCCTCATGACAGCATCCCAAATTGGAGCAGAGCCAGAAACACCCCTGGGACTCTGTCCCACAGACCGCTACAGCAAAAGCCAGAGTCTAAGAAAGTTCTGCAGATCAGTTCCTGTTCCCAGGGTGCCAGATATCACAATAAAACAAATGTATGTTCTGTTCCAAAACCAGAACAACTCTCTAGCACCTTCTGGAAGTTGAGATGGCCCAGGGTGGCTGTGTGGGACATCCAGTCCAGAACATGCTGAGGAGAGCAAGGCACAGGCAGAACAGAGGCTCAGCTGTACACTCATCAGCTTGTGTGTACATGACAATTAATCACACCAGGTATGAATAATTAAGGCTAACCAAGCACACATCTAGCAGAGGAGTATGCAAACTCTCTGGGTCTGACTCTGCTCTGCCCTGGAGAGACCACGTTCTGGGGCCCTCAGTTTAAGGACAGGGAACTGCTGGAGAGGGTACAGCACAGAGACATAGAGATGATGAAGGGATTGGAGCATCTCCCTTCTGAGGAAAGGTTGAGGGAGCTGAGTCTCTTTAGCTTGGAGAAGAGCAGACTGAGGAGTGACCTCATTCATGTCTATAAATATGTAAAGGGTGAGTGTCAGGAGGATGGAGCCAGGCTCTTCTCAGTGACCTCCAATGACAGGGCAAGGGGCAGTGGGTGCAAGCTGGAACACAGAAGGTTCCACAGAAAGCTGAGAAAAAACTTTTTCACAGTGAGGGTGAGAGAACACTGGGAGGAGGTTGTGGAGTCTCCTTCTCTGGAGACATTCAAAACCTGCCTGAACACCTTCCTGTGTGACCTGATCTGGGTGTTCCTGCTCTGGCAGGAGGATGGGACTAGATGATTTCTTGAGGGCCCTTCCAATCCCCAATATTCTGTGATTCTGTGGTTCTGTGATTGTGTCTTCCTGACACCATAGCAATGATGCAATGTTAGTCCAGACATAATGTGACGCAGAAGCAGGTTTTCCATGCATTTCCATCCACCTTTAGATAAATCTCCCACATCTCTCTAGAATGGAGTTAGCATCACACGTATGACTTAGCCCCTTTTCTGCCCTTGCAGCTTAGAGCATTGGATCATGGTAGTGGCCATGGTGGGGTGCTACCACAAACCCTCTGCTGAGATCATCCCACACCAATTGAGGTCACTCAGGTTAAAGAACAACACACACAGGGTTACTTCATTACATCCTTCATTATTTGTATGATTAACATGTAAAATGGCACCTTGTTAGCTTTTGAGGAGGGAGAGGATAGGTGCATAAGACTGTTAATGGGAGATAACAAGAAGCAACAGCATTTCAAAAGGCAGCAGCATTTATCACTAACTATTTGAAGCTGAACCATGTGAAATTCACAATGTTGTTTTATGAAACTCCAAATGAGGATTCCTGCAATTGTAAAACACATCAGGATCTCTGCACTGCCTTTAATCTGTCAGTTCACCTTCAAGAATTTAATGAACTCATCTAGGTTACAAAATGTTTTATTCAAGACAAAGTCTGATACTATCATTTAAGATGTAAATCCTAAACTAATAGAAGCTGAAGACGATAATAAAATCACAATTAATCCGTGTTGAGAGTAACAAAAATTAACAAACTGCTGTTCAAATATTTAAGCAAGAAAGATCTCATACTCGTTCATTGATGCCATTTTGAAGACTGACTTTGAAAGTACAAAACCCAGCTTTATCTCCAGCAGAAGGTTCTCCCATAAGGAGCATCACTGACTTTGCTGCAACAGAAACAGGCTCAGTGACAGCCATACCCACTTCCCAGGGAGGCTGTGGGAGCTCTCCTTTCTAGTTTTCACAATTTCCCTCTTGCTGTTCAATATTCAACCTCTTTTCCATTGCAGATGAAGAGCTGGGTCAGGAGGGGCAGGGAAATGATCCACAGGAGAGCCATGATCCTGCAGCTGGTGGGTACCACCTACATATATTTCATTGCACTTGCCTGGTCTGATTTACAAATCTGATACACAATACAGAGCAGTTCTGTAACCCCGCTGGTAGACTTCTTTCTTGGTTTTGCAGGCTCAATGGAAAGAAAAAACAGCAAATATAAATCAAGGAAAGGATGTGTGTTTCTATAGAGCAAGGAGCCAATCCACAGAACCTACAGTCACTTCATACTGTTAAAGAGGACGCATCACTAACAGACACAGATTCTAAGACATGGAAGTATATTAAGGAGACCACAAAAAGTGAGAGGGGCAGAAAGGATCCATTTCTGCCTGCAGGGTATTGGCAGGTACCAAGAAGCACTTTCCTGCTTGGAGCAGCAACTCCACTGCTGACCCATGCATGGTTTGGTATAACACTTTTCTTCTGGAAACATTTAAGACATAAAGCCCTGGCTAGAAATAGCTGCTTTGAGTGCAGAGGTGGGCTGTGGGGCCTCACAACTGCCTTTCAGCATTAGCAGGACATAAGGGACTGCTAATGGCAATGAGGAAGAGAGAGGAGAGCAGGGATCTTACAACCCCTCAGCAAACCAACCCCAGCTGGATGGGCCACCAGTCTCAGCTGCTGTGTTTATTCCTTCATGCCTCCATCTGGATTATGGACTGGTCAACTCAAATCTAGCAGGCATTAACAACTCAGCTGTGAACTCCCAGCCCCTTCCACAAACCCTCTGCTGGAGCCAGGCACCCAAAAAAATTAAGCCAAGGGAAAGGGGGGTGGGCAGGGAGAAGGTGTGTGCAAACACTTGCAGGTGGCTGCTCACCAATGCATGAAGTCATTTTCATCACGACCAGTTCTCCCAAGCCAAAGTAAAAATTAAAGTTGGCATTTCGTTCAGCAGGCAGATGTGTTTCATAATGCATAGGCAGGACATATTTTATTAATTCTGTTTTTTTGTAGATCTCTGTTTGCATAAGTTTCATCCTTCCATGAAGCTGCTTGGCTCTGTGGGTTGTGTGTTGTTTTTAAATTATATTTTTTTCTCTATGGGATGCTGTTACAGGCTGATACTGGCTCTGGGCAGATCCCATAGTGCTCTACAGGTGGAACAGCAGCAGGGGGGTCCTTGGGACAGAGGCAAGAGCATCCCAGCCTCAAGAGTTGGCCAGTGAAGGTTTTTCTTACAGCAGTGTAAGGCTTTCAGGTGCAGAGTCACCTCTACTGGACACCCATTTTACAATGGTCCCTAAGCTAAAACCTCTTTCAGGGTATTTAATACTTTCCTTCAGTAAGGCTTTTGAGATATCATTTGTTTACAGGATCTAACTGCTGAAGGGAAAAAGAAAAAAGGGTGATTTCAGTGCTGAATGTGTCCACTTTGTGTTGAGAGATGTGGGAAAAAATGCCATTTCCAATGAGGCCAAGCTGCTCTCCACATCCCCTTGCACAATACATCTGGTGTATTTTGGTAGCTGCTAGAGAGTCAAACATTGAGACACCTCCCACCAGCCCAGGTTGCTCCAAGCTTTGTCCAACCTGGCCTTGAACACCTCCAGGGATGAGGCAGTCACAGCTTCTCTGGACAACCTGGGCCAGGGGCTGACTCCCCCTTACAGCAAAGAATTTCTTCCTGAGATCTCCCCTAAATCTCCCCTCTTTCAGCTTGAAACCCTTCCCCCTCATCCCATGATTCCCATCCCTCATCCAGAGACCCTCCTCAGTTTTATTGGAGCCCCTTTAAGTACAGGAACTCTTTGCAAAACTCATTATTTACTGATAGCTTTGACTTTTCAAGTCAAGCAGACTGTAATTCTTTTTGCCATGCTCTCCTTGCCCTTGATGATGCTTGGAGCGGGTGGGAAATACAAGCATCCCTGTCCATGCATTCAGCCCCATCAGGATCTGGGGCAGGGAAACCTTTTCTCTGTCAAAATAGCATTAAATTCTGGCCCTCAGCAGATAGAAGAAGCTGTTTTGAGGTTTGTATCATCAGCACTGGTTTCACACTGCATTTTAAATGCTGCTGAGATATCAAGCCAGCAGAATCAAGACAAGGTGAAACAAAACATCTCTCATCACGATGAGCAGCAGCAGGTACTTCAAGGGGTGTGATTTCAAGGTTGAAAAAACATTTTTCATAACTCTTTTTAAAAAAAAAAAGTAAAAAAACTATTGACTATGCTATTATTTCCCATTTAAGAAGTGTGAGGCGTGCTCATGCCATGATTTTCTCTGACTCCCAGATCTAGCTGGCTGTCTGCATTCCCTTTGTTCATGAATTTCTGATGAAAAATATAGTGGTAAACTCAGTGATAAACTCAAGAAGCTATTGCTTTTAATGGGCAGAAAACTAAACAAACAAATACAAAAAATCTGAAATATAACTTTAATTTTAAAAGTGGAAATTAGTATTCAGAATTCTGGGCTGCCAGATAAGCTTAACTTAACCTCAGGGAACAACAAAGGAAGTTAAGAAAAAGTGACCAGATTTTGCACAGCTTCCTACAATGGAATTGCCAAGAAAACTGTTCCAGCTGTTCTGAATTCAGACAATTTTTTGCTACCACATTATTAAAACAAATACTGGGGGTTTTTTTTAATTCAAATTATTTCTTGGTCTGACAAATCTTGTGCAACAAGCAGACTGTTCACAAAGGCTGATATTTACCCCAAGCAGCCACTTGAATTTCACTTCTGTTTAAATAAGAACTTCCATGCACTGTGCACTTGCCCCAGTGTTCTTCCCATGGAACGCTGTCAGTACAAGCAGAATTGCTGCCTTGGCATTTAACCTGCATTTAATTGTTACCTGGTAACAAAGGCAACCTGATTTCACAAGAACTTGGTGTAGATGAAAGCATCCACTTCTCACAGACACATTTAGCTGCTCTGACAGACTCCTGCATACACTATTTACATACGTGCTTAATTTACTGCAAGAGCTATTTGGCAGGTGGAACAGGAATTAGGCAGCTCAACAGGACTATTTATGAGGTGATAAATGAGAAATATTGATCTGCTTGGAGTTCCTTTCACATCTTTCTGACTACTTTTCCTAATCTTGTTAAACTCCTTTCAACTGTGACAACCTGGGTGAGCTCCCCTGTTGGTGGAGCCTAAAGGGAACGAAGATGCTGATGGTGCTTCATAGTGTCATTCACCAGCTGAGGATAATTTCTGAAGGAACCCCATAGAATCACAGAATGGTTTGGGTTAGAAGAGGCCTTTAAGATGATCTAGTTCCCATACCCTTGGTCAGGGATGCCTCCCACCTGTCTAGGTTGCTCCAAGCCCCTTTCAACCCGGCCTTGAACCACTCCAGGGATGGGGCAGCCACAGCTTCTCTGGACAACCTGGGTTCATCCTTTTCACAGGAAAGAATTTCTTCCTGAAATTTCACCTAATCTCCCCTCTTCCAGTTTGAAGCCATTACCGTTCATCTTATCACTGCATGCCCTCCACAGCTATTCTGGGGCCCCTTTAGGGACTTGAAGGGGTTGTAGGCCTGCAGCTCTCTCTTCTCCAGACTGAACCCCCTGACTCGCTCAGATCTCTGTCAAAGCAGAAGCTCTCCAGGGCCTCCTCTGGCCCCACTCCAAAAACCTCCATGTCCTTCTGCTGTTGGTGCCTTAGAGTAGGAGGCAGCTACTACAGGGGGGTCACGCCAGAGAGGAACAGAATCCTCCCTCGCCCCCCTGCCCACACTGGTTTTGAATCCTTTTCCTCTGTCTCCTCTGCTCTCTTCAAGTGACTGTGTCTCCTGCAGACCTCAAACTCACTTAGCTGCATATTACGCACACAGGCATTAGTCTCTGCAGTTCTAGGAGATAAATTCCATTATAAGAAAGAAATTCTTTCCTGTAAAGGTGGTGAGACACTGGAACAGGCTGCCCAGAGAAATCGTGGATGCCCCATCTCTGGAGGTGTTTAAGGTCAGGCTGGAAGAGGCACTGAGCAACCTGGTCTAGTGGGAGGTGTCCCTGCCCATGGCAGGGGGTTTGGAACTAGATGATCTTTAAGGACCCTTCCAACCCAAACCATTCTATGATTCTATAAGAAAAGGGCATGAAGGAGAAATGTGGAACTGCTTATACCCATTTATGATGGGAGCTCTGTTTCCTTGTGAACACATTCTGCTTGCCTTACAGAAGTGAAACACTGATGGGTATTAACTAAAGGCGAATGTTAGCACCACACAAGGAACAGCATCTCCCTGTCCTCACTCAGCCTTTGAGCAGCTGGACACACTGCTGGGAGGGAGGATAGCCTTTCCCAGCCCACTTACTCTTTATTTTCTGATGACAGCAATTGCATGCAGGCAGCTTCATGCCCAATTTGGCATTATTTTAATGACTACAAGAGAAATAAAATGCTCGGAAATACAAATTTTCATGCAGTCATTTGCTAATACACTGTACAGATCTCATTGCTGCAAACTAAAGGCAGATCTGAGAGGCAAGTATTTATTATATAAGTTCAAGCTTCAAGACTTTCTTTACTTATTTCCAACCCTTCAGTTTAATTATTTTATTTCAGTTTATCCAGCAGCAAAGCTGCAGAAAAGCAATTCCTAATGAGAAAAATTTATCCTTAATCTACAATTCTCATTTTCCTTAATTGTCCCTATAAATCTATGCCCTTTCATATGATCACTGGAGTCTCCCTTACCTGGTAAAGTGAAGGAGGATTTTATGTAAACTCAGCTATTAACTGCAAACACAAATATCAAGTAGAGATTTGTGTAGAGCAGGCAGGGCATTTTCCTGTACAATTACAACAATTATATGCACTGAATTATAGAGCATCTACACCGAAAATCATCTTGGGATGCCTCCTTAAGTTTCTACCTATCTGCATTTCCCAGAAAAGATTTTACTAGTATTTGGTGCAGTTTTTGGGAGAACTAAACCCTCCTGTAGAGAAGATACAATATTCAGTTAAGAATGGACTTCTTGCCTGAAATTTCCTTTTCCTCTACAAGTGCCCCGTGAAGTTTTATATGGCAACTGCTGGTAACCAAATTTCGTTAAGAGGATGAGAATGTCCTACACCATCACAGTCCTTCTCAGCATCATGGCTATTTGAGACACAGAATGTGAATCCACATTAACTGAGATATTATGCCAGGAGCACTTCTAAGAAAACCACAGGAAACTCTTCTGCTAGTGGCCTTATGGCTAAAAAAATGGACAGTTTCTGGTGACTACAGTTAGTGGCTCCTAATTCAATGCTTCCTGGGTTATTCTAAGAAAGGTTTATACACTTCAAAGAGAAAAGAGTATCAAAATTAAACCAAGTACTACCTCTACTCCCCACTCCAGCATTAGTTTCTGGGTTGTGGAGGGTCCAAACGAGGACAAAAACTCTCTTCATCAGTAGCACAACAATTAGGGTGTGAAGATCAGAGGCAGAAGAACAGGTGAAGACAAAAGATTTGGGATAAGAGACTCACGCATGCAGGAAAAAAATGCTGAAAAGCATCGTGTGAGCTGAGAGTGTGTTTAATTCTCAATGTCACACATATTCTTCCAACTGCTAAAATAAGAAACTATTACAAAGCTGACAGAATGGGTGAAGGAAGCAAAGTGGGGAGTGAGAGGTATCTCATGGGAACTGCTGGTGGGTGGAATCACATCTCATGAGTGAGGAGCAGCTAAAAACACATCACTGTGGTGTTCAACCACACGGGACCTCTCTGTCCTGCAGGTATTTGCTCTCCTAACCTGGAGGTGAAGGTTACAGCAGTAGGGCTAAATCAGAGTGCAGCTCAGCAATCACTCCTATGGGACAGAACACAGGTACTGGAGACTGTTTGCCTTTTTATATGCCTTATGGATTTTCCTCCCTTTAACAGAAATATGATTATTAAGTCATTTGGTTCGTTTTAGGCAAAGGGAGAAAACACAGTCAGTGAGCACAGTAAAATCAGAAACACTTCTACCAAGTTTCAGGGTGGCTGCACAGGAACTTAGTCCTCATTTACAGCAATCACTTCTTAAAGAAAGACCTCATGAGGATCATCCACAGCCCAGAGCTGTCATTGACTTCCTGACCCCAGTCAGTCAGTGTTTCACCTCAGTGCTTTCTCACATCTGAGATACTGCTCAAGAAGAAACACACACCCCTTTTCTTCCCTAGAGTCAGAAGAATTGCCCCCAATGCCTGGAAAAGGAAACTCAGAGTACACATGATATCCAACAATAAAAACACACTTTGGAATTGTGCTTTTTACCCCTCATTCATCTACAAATAGAAGAATTGTCCAAGATGGTAAAATGGGAATTTATATGGCATTTTCAGCAGGGCATCCCTTGGATGCTCATGGACTCCTATGGCCATAAACATGCTCCATAGCTGCTCTCCAAAGTGGATGGCAGACAATTTCATCCTTGCTTAAGCATTATGAGGTCGCTGATACTCCATGTGTGAGAAGTTGTTTACTTCTGTCTGAAAGACAGCCCCATCCCCTTGCACATGCCAAACAAACAGAGCTTTAGGTAATGCTTGACTCCCACCCTGGGGAACCGTGGTACCCAGGTGGTGTACAAAGCTGAATGCCCTGTGACAACAGAAGGCAGTGCCTGACCAACAATTGCTCTTATTCCTGCTTGCAGGGAAATGATAACACTGTCCCCAAAATAAAAACCACCAAAGCCAGGATCAACCAACTCAGGCAGTAGGGTCCCATAGCAATGGGACTGACCTCTTGTGTGGCCCAAGACCTCTTCCCATCACCTTCAAACACCACTGAGAGTGAGTATGAGTCTATCACTTCTGACAACCCAGCCTCCTGATGTCCCTCACTCCTGTGATGATACAGCCCATGAAGGACACCAAAGTTTTCCCAAGTGGGGGTTCACACCCTCAAGCTCCTGTCCTTAACGCCTTCACTGCCTGAGAAGGAAGACAACTGTCAGAAGAATCGGAAGGTGTCACTGGTTATGAGCACCAGTCACTGGGCTGCATCAAAAAATTGCCAATACTGATAGTTTTATCTCGTTCCTCTTTGAGAAGGAGCATCTAAAGCCTAATGCAGAAGGCCTTGGAAAAATATCTCTAAAGAGACTCAGCACATTTCTGATCCCAGCACAAGCAGCTCCTCTTTGGCAGCAGCATCTCTTCTATCTCACAGGTGGAAGATCCCAGCGGTCCTTGCCCATGGGTGAAGCCCCTCTGGTCCATATCTGGCTGGCATCTCCCTTGGGTGAAGGAGAACTACAGAGAGGTGGCAGCAAAGGCAAACCTCAGGCCTGAAAAATAGTCATGTTTCTATGAGTCAAAGGTGGCCCCAGAGTGTAGCTAGAAATTCTGTGCACTCATCAACAGACCAAGGGGTCTAAACGTGGCAAAAGCATTTGAGGTTTCCCTCTGGAAAGGCAGTGAGCAGAAAAGCCAGGCAGAAGTCCTTACCCCTGAGGAACCTGAAGACAGGAATAAAGGTTATGCCAGAAGCAGAAATGGGATATGCCCCAGGTTTCATCCACTTCACAGAACTGCTATGGCCACAAGCAGCTAGAATTTCCATGACAACACAATGGGGTGAGAGAAGAAATCCTCATCTTACTGCAGAGCGGTGCAAAAAATTAAAAACGTTAGGATAGGAAGATAAGAAAGCCCCTATTCAAACGCAAATCTCTTGTAGAAGGGGCAGCCAGTGGCAAACTCAGCAACTGCTCCTGCTACCCCCACAGCCATTCACATCCCCAGCCCGAGCACCTCCTCTGCAGAAACATGATTAGACCATACATCCACAAGTGTAAAGCCCCAGAATGAATAAAGGTCCCATGACAAGTGCCCAGAGCAACACATTCCTCCCACAAAAATGACAAATAAAGAAATTCCACCTCATTTCCAAGATGACTTTTTGGTCTGGCTGTAATAAAGCTGTAACAATTGTTATAGCATAGGCACACAAATTATCATGTGTGGAATTAGAAAGCTCTGAGGAATTAGGCTTTTCACTGCATGCATCTGCTTAGGGTTTATTTCAGAACTCTCTGTGGAAAATGGAGGGGACAGTCACTTACCAGACAGCACACACAAACCAAGGGAGAGCAACCACATTTTCCAGGGCTATTGACTCAGTGGGAAAAGGGACCTGGGCCACAATTCAGCCTTTATTGATGGTAACGTCAATCTTTCCGCCCTGGGAAAGATTTGTGATAAGGTTAAAGATCCCTCAGATGGTTCTTACCTTCTCCTTACATAAATTTACAACCCCAAGGACAGCTTTCAGGACAAGTGCAGATAAGAGAGGACAGCCATATTTCCTTATCTGGAGCTCTCTGCCTTATAGCAATTTAGCTTTATGGCACAGAAGTGGTTATATTCTCAGAGAGAAAGTCCCCATGAACTTCACAAACAGCATTCTAAACACTCAACAGCCTCCTGAGAAGAGAGTAAGAGTGATGCACAGGCTTGAAAAAAAATGACTTCTGCCTGTCAGAAACACAGCTATAGACAGAAAAGGCAGGTGAATTTATCCAGGCTAGCTCCCCTTTAAGATATAGGTTTTTCCATCATAGAATCATAGAATAGTTTGGGTTGGAAGGGACCTTAAAGAACATCTAGTTCCAACTCCCCTGTGACACCTCCCACTAGACCAGGTTGCTCAGTGCCTCGTCCAGTCTGGCCTTAAACACCTCCACAGAGGGGGCATCCACAGCCTCTCTGGGCAACCTCTTCCAGTGTCTCACTACCCTCACAGGAAAGAACTTCTTTCTTCTCTCCAGCCTGAATCTCCCCTCTTCCAATTTTCATCCCTTACTCCTAGTCCTGCTATCACACATCCTATTAAAAAAGTCCTACTCCAGCCTTTCTGTAGCCCTTCAGGTATTGAGAAGCTACTAGGAGTTACCCCCTGCGCCTTCTCTTCTCCAGCCTGAACAACCCCAACTCCTTCAGCCTGTCTTCATAAGGCAGTTGCTCCAGCCCTTTGATCATCTTCATGGTCCTCCCCTGGACTCTCTCCAACAGCTCAATGTCCTTCCTGTGCTGAGGGCTCCAGAACTGGACACAATACTCCTGGTTGGGCCTCACCAGAGCTGAGTAGAGGGTCAAAATCACCCTCTCTTGACCTTCTGGTCACACTCCTCTTGATGCAGCCTGGGATTTAGTTGCCTTCTGGGCTGCAAGCACACGCTGTTGGCTCATGTTGAGTTTGCCATCCACTGATACCCCCAAAACCTTCTTTTCAGGGCTGCACTCTTGCCACTCACCACCCAGCCTGTATCTGGGTTTAGGATCAGATATGAATACTCCAGGCTTGTGTTGATCTTGGATGCCACCAAAACCCAGATCAGCCACCCAAGCTCTGGTGGAGATGTGGGATGTAAAGCACAAAGAGCTTGGCTGTAAGGTTTAGCAAAGTGAGTACAGTGGCAAGCCAGAAAGTCCTGCAGAGTTTGTGGCTGCCTAATTAAAGTAACAAGAGCAAGAACCACGGAGAACATGAAGCCACATGAGTTTCAGCACAGAGCTACATCAGCTGCCACCCCTTTGCCTGGATTTTGAAACAGCACCTATTTGCACAGCTGTTTGACACTGTGCTTAGTATATTAATTTCATTAATATAGAATATATTATTCGTTATATTCATAATATGATATATATATTATATATAATTTCAGTAATATATACTATATTATTTCATTATAACTGTACACCAGTATAAATTCTTCTGTAAAAGCCCACAATATTCATTCTATCCCAAAGCTTCTCTGTTGGATGTGATCTGGAGATCAGACTTTGCTAAATTTGGGATTGGGATGCAATCTAGAACTAGGATTTAAGCAAGGCTATTTGGCATTCAAACAAAGCTCTGACCTTAAAATTAGATGGCTAAAAACCTGTGTCTGTGAAGACAACATCAAACTTAAAACACTGGCAAGACTGAGGCTGTATTCAAACTTCCTTAAATATTACTGTTCTTTGAAAGCAGTTCTTTTTTACTTGTAACAGTAGACAGACAATTAGAATTGCCTCCTATGCTGAAGGCCATAAGGTCCATACCCTGACAGCATGTCCTGCTCTCACTGTAGTGATGTTAGATGTGTCAGAGATTTCTTTTGATCCACAAGAAAAGAAAGAACTTCTTTGTAAGGAATTGCTTTTGCAGATCCTGAGATAATTCACTCTAAAACTTGGCTAATTTACACTGCCCCTAGGAACCTTTCCCAGGACAAAGCTGTTCAACCTGCAGGTGAAGATGAATCCCAGATCTCCCAAGCTCTGCTTCCAGGACATCTAATCTTCATAACAGCCTGTTTGCAGGCAAACCTTCTTACAGCTTCTTGTACAATGGCTGGAGACACCCAGACACCAACCCTTCTCCTCCAGTCACTCTGACTGATCCCTCAGCACCTCAAAGGCTCAGCCCAGCCTCAATGCATGCAGCAAAACCACTTTCAAGTCTCTCATGTTTCAGGTGAAAAAGGGTTGGATCAGGTTTGAAATATCAGAACAGGAGGAGGAAAGCAGCAGACAAAAGATAAAGGAGGAATCTCTGCTATTTGATCTGCTGAAATAAGACTGTCCAGGAGCTCTTCCTTGAAGCACACAAGGATGAAAGGAATAGGAGCACCATTTGGCGTGCCTGTTTGCTTGCTTTTTAGAATAAAACTGCAAAGAATGGTGAAAAAAGAAAACTCCTTTTACTTCATTTTATCTGTCAACAGGACACAGACAGCAGGGTTCATGTTTACCTCCCACTTGGATTCAGTAAATGTGTCCCATGAATGCATTTTTAGAAACTTTTTTTCTTAAGGAATGCGGTTTTTATTAGCTATCATTGCTCAGTTTGTGCTGTTTTTTAAAGAACTCACGCAGCTTGTAAGGACAGATGAAGAAGACCAATTCATGACTCTCTGCAAAGATCTCCATGTCTGTAAAGCCTCATCAGTCAATAATTCCACAGTTTTTTCAACCCAGGATAACAGGCTGGTGGAGGTGGTACCCATATGGAATTGCTCTGGGAGGAGACATGGAGAGACATGAGCAGTGGAGTCTCCCTCTCTGGAGACATTCCAAGTCCACTTGGACACATTCCTGTGTGATCTGCTCTGGATGACCCTGCTCTGGCAGGGGGTTGGAGGAGATCATCTCCAGAGCACCTTTTCAATCCTGGCTGTTCTGTGATTCTTTATGTTTTGGAGAGACAGGCAAGGGGCTGACAGAGACAGTCACACTGGCATGACACCGTGGCAAAAACACAGCTTGTGCAAACCCTTTACTTGCCTTCAACATCAAACCATCACAGAATGGTTTGGGTTGGGAGGGAACTTAAAGCCCATCCAGTGCTACCCCCTGCCCTGGGCAGGGACACCTCCCACCAGCCCAAGTTGCTCCGAACCCCATCCAATCTGACCTTGAACCCCTCCAGGAATGAGACAGACACAGTTTCTCTGGGCAGCCTTGGTCAGGGGCGCATCCTCACAGCAATTTCTTCCGGAGATCTCACTAAAATCTCCCCTCTTTCAGTTTAAAACCCTTCCCCCTCATCCCATGACTCCCTTCCCTGATCCAGAGCCCCACCCCAGTTTTCCTGGTAGCCTTTTAGGGATTGGAAGGGACTCTAAGGTCTCCCAGCTCTCTTAGTCACTCTTCACAGCAGAGGTGCTCCAGCCCTCCCCAGCTTCCCCTGGCCCCATTCCAGCTCCATGTCCTTCCTAAGCTGAGGGCTCTAAAGACAGATACACTTTTCCTTTCTGCCTCCTCCACTATTCTATCTCCTTTCCCATCACTATGGCTCATTGGCTTACACATTTAATCAGGTATTGGTGTTTTACTAGTTTATTCACAGTGTCATTTGATGGGCAACACTGTTTTTTCAACAAAACATGTTTCACCATTAACATGAGAGGAAAAGAGCTCAGGACGTGCACTCAGCTCCCCAGCACTCGGAGTGAGAACATTTCAGGCTGTATGGGATCCTAGAAATTCTCCTTCGGTGATAACAGTCACACTGGTGCATAAGCAGATGCTCTGCAATGCATATTCTTCCTACAAATACATTTTCTGTGGAGGGATATATGTGAAAAATATTCTAGTGGGAAGTACACCTCTCCATCTAAAGATAACATTGTGGGTCACAGAGACATTCTCTTGATCATGCTAAATGGCTTACCAATAAAATAAATCTTTAAATTAAAAAAAAATCCATTTTCTTTTCCCATTGTTCACTGGATGAAAAATAAAAACAAGAGAATAGAACAACTAAAAGGAAGCAGAAAAGAAAGCAACTCCTGCTCCATCTGCTCCTACAGAACCACCATCCGGAGGCTGGACTTTTCGAAGTATTGCTGCAGACATCTCCCGGTGCACAGAGAGGTCACAGAATGGTTTCGGTGGAACTGTCACATGCTCCAGCAGCCCCAGGGGATCTGATCCAGCCCCTCGAGTTAAATGTAAGCTTTCATCAAGATGAGATGACAACCTGCAAAAGGAGTGACGACGTACCACAGATCGTGCAGTGCTCCCCTTCCCACGCAGGGAGGGGACAGAGCAATGTAGGGATGTGAGAGTGGGGCACCTTCAGGCAGGAGAAAGCAGAGGGTTACTGCTGTTCCTCCCAGCCTCTGAATTACAAGACTGAGAAACACACCTTTTCTTACCAGTTTTTTTTTCTTTTCCCCACTACAACAATCAGCCAAACCTACAGATACTTCAGCAATAACCCCTGTGCTAAATTGCTTCCCTTTCCTGCTCAACCCACTGCTCCAATGTTGAACAAATTGCAGCAGTGCAGAGTTCTTCTGTTACCCTTGGAATTACTTTGTAAAGGGGTCTTGATGTCATCTTGTCTTTTTCAGGAGGAGAACATAGATGAAAGGAGCATTTAGAAAAATACAAACTGGTAGAACACGAAGAGGAAACCTGCAAAATATGCATTAGGAAAAAAAAAACAGAACAAGGAGGATGCGATTTGCTGCAGAATTCAGTTACCAAGTGCCTCTCTCAGCAGAACACCAATTATTTTCTTCTTTTTTTCCCCTGAAGACTTTTACAGTATAGTAATTAAGGAGCTTTTAGAGGTAGGTGCAGATTTTAATTGTTAGATAAATAAACGCGAAGCAACCACACTGCACTGTGATGAGTGAAAAGGCTGATGGAATTGAGGGGGGAAGGGTAATTATGTTATATTATTTCTGAGAAGATATAACCTGAAAAGTGAGGGCTGAATCTGAAAAAAACTGATGTTTCTGTGCAGCCACTTAGTCCTGTAAGGAAGAAGGCTCAGCAGGAGCTGAGATGGGGAGGGGGCCAATATACAAAGCCCATTACACAAATAACACCACTGCAATTCAGCTCCCTTTTCAGGGAGGCTGGTGAAGCAGCTGCACTCATCAGTTCCTTCCACCATCAACAAATGGAGACTGTGGGTGTTCAGACAAGCAGGGGCTGGATTTCATCAGCTTGGTGGTACTTCAGTCAATTCCCAAGAGCATCCATGGATCTCATTCCTCTAGTCACCACAAACATAGTGAAAACGTTTCAAGAGTGACAAGAGCACTCCTCAGTAACAATGTCATCAGCAAAACAACCTCAGAGAGATATAAATATTGTGACAACGTCACTTTGTAAGACAGAAGGAGCCCAGAACTCCCTCCTGCCCCTGCTCACAGAATACTGGAAGGGGACAACACACTTCTATGGACTGCCATAGCTTTACGTAAGTAACCCCAGGGGAAGTGACAGCTCCAGCAATCCAAGACATGCCCTCCAATGTTTAGCACTTGGTTTAGCACTTTAACTTATAGCTCAGATTTGCTGCACTCTATTTCCTGGAATGCACAAACAGCAACACAATGGAACCAGAGGGAATTCCACCCTAAACTCTGCATCAGTGTTTAGATGGTGAGCAAAGATCTTCTAAGTGGGAAAAAAAAACCCCAGAGATCTTCCAAACTGCTCTACATCATCCCACGGTATGAAATCAGCTGAGGGCACTGTCACTTAGAGACAAAGGGTATTGAAGGCTTCAGGCAAAATCTGTGCTTCTCTTTCTCTCAAAAATGCTGTTTGTGATACCAAACTTTGTGGCTCTATCTCATCATAGCTGCTGGCCAAAAACAACAGCAAAATTTCCAAATCAAATGCAGAGCATCCTAGTCCTATGGAAACAGCTTTTCCTTTACCTTGAGCTCTTTAAACAAAGCTGACTGAAGGAATGAAAGATGTTCTGTAAAGCAAGAAAGGAAAAGCAGATATGGTCTTCCACATCTGATATCACTCACTTTTCTCTAAAATATACAAAGGGTCAGTGGCAAATCACAGCAAATCAAGGTGATCAGCCCTTCAAGGATAAGAATGGAGGAGGAGCCATATTGGCTTTCCAAACATCACACAGCTCTACAGCAAGTTATTGTTCATCTCAAGGCCAAAAAGGTGAGGATTTAGTGCACTTTTCAGACATGAAAACACCCAAGTAAGAATTCCTTTTGCAGATCACAGTGTGGCTGTAAAATAATCCCCAAATACATAAGGACTGATGATTCCTTCTACAATTGAGCTCTTGTGGTTAAAACCAAGCAGGAAGCTGACAAGACTTGCTCATCGCTGAGTTGAAATTGTGATTTTCTTCATGGCTGCATTTCTCCACAGATGCACAGCTCAGCTCTGCTTACCCTCAGGCTCTGTCAAAGGCCAAGTCTGCCCACACCTTGCATTTGTGTTCTCTTTGTGTCATATCCTCTAGTATCTTCTTTTTTTTGTGACTTTTTGGGTTCTAGCAGCCCCTTACTTGAGCTGGAGAGAGATCTTTTCAGGGATATTCTCATGCAACTGCCCTGAACTGACGAGTCTCAGTTAATTTTTCTTTACATATCATTTTCTCTGCAGCAATGCTTGTGCACGCAGTTTGTGGATGTTCTAATGAGAACATTCCATCAGCAATGCTCTCCCATAGCTATGCAGAACAAGGCTGCGGATTGGCCTCAAAGCAGCTCTTCAGAACAACTTACTCATTAAGAAGGATTCTAAGTCTAATGTCCAAGTTTTATACCAGTGACCCACTGAAAGACACTAATATAACTTCCAGTCCAGAGCAACTGGGATACTTGGCTTCTGATAGAGTTGTCAAATGCTGTACCAGGTCTGGCCTAAATGACAAATACATTGCTGATGTCACATGTTGGTGGGCCCAGGTACCTGGCAAGGGGAGCAACAATAGAGCTAGAGCTGCCAGATAGACACACACACACTGTTGGTGCTGGCAGAAATTTCAGAAGGGTTTCAGCTGGGTGAAACACAAGGAGAACTCATCTCAAGTCTCCTCAGAGTATTTCTAACACAGGGATGGTCAGCTCCTCACCAGGATATATATGGACAAGGACAGTGGGTGCAGGGAACCTGGCCCAAATCCAAACTGCAGCCCATGAAGGGTAATCTCAGCTAGCATTGCTTTGTAGCTTTGCCCTCAGCAGCACTCTTCTTAATGCAAGATGATGGTCCCAGAAGCTTCTAACTAATTTTGTGATGTTTCTCCACTCTTGTACCCTGCAGGCTACATCTTCAGATAGGATGAAAGATGCTTTACTTAGAGCAAAATTAAACTGAGACAAGGCAAACCAAGAAAAGAAGCCAAGGTAAGCTCTGCTGTTCCCAATAAATGACAGAGCTGGAGTGCCTTGAAGTACAGAAGTTACATGAGCTTTTTCTTCCTGCCAGAGTAGAGTTTAATTTTCCATAAGGAAGATGCTGAGAAAGGTTTCTGGGGAGATGTAGGGGATGAAGGATTTATGAAGTCACATTTTTTCTGCTTCAATTGCTGGAGGCCTCCCTGCCAAGCTCTTCTTTGTTCACCTCTGTGCCCAGCTCTCCAGCTTCACTAGGAACTTGCACTGAGTTAACATCTATAGGCAGCAGCAGAGACAAGCATGAGTTTAACTCTATGGAGTATGAAAACAGGTACATTTACTACTATTAGTTGCATTGCAGGCCTAAAGAGGAATAAGGAGAAGAGCTGTGCAGAGCAAGAATCTTCTCTTCTATGTCACCATGTATGTCAGGAGTCCTTTTGTACAGCACAGTAACCAAATAGCACAGCAAGTGAGTCACAGAATCACAGAATCGTTTGGATTGGAAGAGATCTTCAAGACCATCTAGTTCCAACTCCCCTGCCATGGGCAGGGACACCTCCCTCTAGACCAGGTTGCTCAATGCCTCATCCAGCCTGGCCTTAAACATCTCCAGGAAGGGGCATCCACAACCTCTCTGGGCAACCTCTTCCAGTGTCTCACTACCCTCACAGGAAAGAACTTCTTTCTTACCTCCAGCCTGAATCTCCCCTCTTCCAATTTGCATCCATTACTCCTAGTCCTGTCATCACATATCCTATTAAAAAGTCCTACCCCAGTCTTTCTGTAGCCCCTTCAGGTATTGAGGAGCTACTGTGAGGTCCCCCCTGAACCTTCTCTTCTCCAGGCTGAACAACCCCAACTTCTTCAGCCTGTCCTCAAAAGGGACAGTACTTCAAGGTCCAAATGTCTTAGAATACAATATGGAGTGACAGCGTTCACCAAGACAAGACAATTTCTGCTCATTTATCCCTGTATGACTACTATATTTAAAAAGATAGTTTATAAACATGACCCTGTCCTTCAGGAACCCTGAGTGCTAAGGTCCCTGGTAGCTTCTTGATCTGTTGTACTGAATCTTCTTCAGTTGCTACACACACTGCACAAAAGAACAGTGAAAGTCTCTACATGGCAGGAGCTTAGGTAATAATTATTATGGTGGGCATCCACATGGGCACTGAGTTCTCCACACCTTTGGAGCTGAATCAAAGAAAGAGCAGCAGAAGCTTAAACCCAGGAGTAGTTTAAAATAAAAGACACTAATATAAAGTAAAAGAAAGAAAGTTTAAAAAAAAATTACAGTGATCTGCAAAGACGCCCTACTCCCAGCAAAACCACAGAGCTGATACAAGAAAGGACTTCATCTGCCTGGTTCCTTCACTCAGGTAGCAATGAGCACAGTGGCAAGGAACCCTTCATGGGAAGAGGTTAGGATACTTGGGAACAGGGAGTCTCAAAATGCTCTTCCCTTTGTGCAGCATGTCAACCTGTAAATTTTGTTAAGATATGGAATCTCCAATTTGGGGGTTTTTCTTGTATGCATTACACTTTAAAAAAGACCCCAACTGGTTAATTAATCCATTTTCATACTAAGCATAAGGGGAAACCAATCAGATCACCATCACATACTAACAGCACCTTTCCAGATACCACAGACATTCAGATACTCAGGTATTTCCTGGCCCATTACCCCTACCTGATTCATCAGACCATAAACCTCCTCTTCCCAAGAGTTCACACAGCTCAGACCTTTCTATCCCATCCAACACTCGTCATGCTCCAGCAGTTCTTTACACATCTCATTTCCTTTTCCAGAAGATGTGTGCACTTCCCACCTCCCAAAGAGAGAAGTGACCGTCAGGTCAAGGAGAGCTAAATAGACTCCATGACCTGCACAGCTGCACCACTTAGTAGATTTCAGGCCTGCTTAAAAGCACTTTATGACCTAGATCTTGCATCCCCTGGGAAAAGGGGAACTGAAGCCAACACAGCCAGCTCCAGAGAGTCCGTGTGGATAAACCACTCCAGTTTTCCATTGGATGTAGCCAGTGCAGGTAAGCCCCAGTGGTAGATACAATGCTGACAGAAATGAATGGTGCCCTAAACACGATGTGACTGATGATTAAATTTGCTTTTCCCTGACTCACTTCTCTTGTCCTTAAATGCCTTCCTTTCTCATCACCCACACAAAGAGCATTTCCAGGAGAACTGAGCTCCTCGGGTGTCTCTGTCTAGTCAGCTTCCAAGGCAGCTTAAAATCTCAATGTAGACCTCTGAGGACCAAAGGGAAAGGTCTCCAGGAGCAGACTTTTCCTGTTTTGGTTTATAAATTATTTCTGGCTCTTTAGTTTGCAAAGCACTTATCATAGCATTTGTGGACTGAAAAAATAGAAGGCAGAGAAGCTATCAAAGTCTTCATCAGATTAGCCCTGAAATCTCAGAATTGTATTGTAAATGAAAAGAAATAATTTCTTCTTTCTTGAGCCTGTGCAGTTTTAAGAGACAGAATAAACATTTCAGCTTTTAATAAAATATCTCCTTTCTAGTCTCACAGTAGCACAGAGAATTTGGTATTATAGTAAAAATTCAAAGCAGTCAACTTCAAGGTCAGATCAGGTCATTCAATGTGTAAGAATGTATATCCCACAACATCCATGGTCAACCAACTCTGGTGCTTCATGACTCCAGGGGCTGAACAGCTTCACCTAAGACAATATAAAAGGTGAGAAACATGTAGATAACTAGGTAACATGTAGAACTGCAGGACAAACTGCCTTATAAAAAATTTATGATTAAGGGAACCTTCATAAAAACCCAGGCGTAAAGAGAGATGGGAAACCAGTTCAAACTGGTTTCTCAGTTTTCCCATTTATAAACTACTACGAATGGCTCCAAAAAGATAAATATCTGGTTATCTCACCAACTGAGGCACTTCAGTGGTTGTATCTTTTACAGTGTTTTGTTTCTTCTCATTTCATCTCATTATGACAGGTTTAAGCAGACCATGAGTGCCTTTTCAATACTCTTCAGTGTACCCTCTTTTTTGAAGAAGCACAGAGAAGCTTACAAGGGTCCAAGAGTTCTATATGTATCAGCCCATTGTTGCTAATTCAATGACTAAGACTCTAGAGGCCTGAGAAGTGTATGAAAAAGCTGTAGTAGATATCACCCTGCTGGCAGCCATTCCACGTTGCAGTGCCACATTCCACTGTCTTTGATGCTCTTATTAATGGCTTTGTTCTTTCACTTCTCAAGCTGACAGTTCATTTTCCCTCCTACAGGTTCCTGCCATCACACAAGCAAATATTTACAACAGTCTATATCCTGTGCCCTTGCATTCTTCCAGAAAACTGGCTCATGAGACAAGCATTCTCACTGAAAGAAGTGGAGAGACAGAGCTTACACTGAGGGTGCACATTAGGTAGCTCCCAGACTCTCTAGTGTATTGAAAACAGATCGGGCATTACAACAGTTCAGAAGCTAAATCTAAAAATGTATCCCAGGGTGTCTTGCATTCAACAGCTGGATCTGATAGAGTTGAACTATGGCCCAGAATAAGGCTTTTGGGAAAGAGCTGTGATGGCAAACCCATTTTGCTGAAGCACTTTCCTTTACTCCCTGCTTGAGTTTAGTTGAAGCCAAGCCTGCGCATGGCCTCACATTATAGAATCATAGAATCCTTTGGGTCAGAAGGGACCTTAAAGATCATCAAGTTCCAACCCCCCTGCCATAGGCAGGGACACCTCCCACTAGACCAGGCTGCTCAGTGCCTCATCCAGCCTGGCCTTAAACACCTCCAGAGAGGGGGCATCTACAACCTCTCTGGGCAACCTCTTCCATAAAGAACTTCCTTCTTATATCTAGCTTGAATCTCCTCTTTTCCAATTTTCGTCCATTATCTCTAGTCCTCCCATCAAACCAGTGGGGTTACACATTCTTTAAGTCTCCTTTTCCAGTTCCTGTACCCCTAGAAGCCGACAGCCCCCTTCAGAGCTGCCCACCATTTCCAGTGAAAGGTTCCAGCACTCCCCACAGCCTCTTACTGTGTCTTTTTGGGGAGCTCTGTCAAAGACTTCCCACATCCATTTTGGCAGAGGTGGGCTGCCCAACTCTATTTCCACTGAGCAGAGACCATCCTCAGCTCCCTAACTCCTAATTCCTAATCATGCTGATTAGGGACCAGGCACTATGGACCTCTCTGGAAATGAGTAGCTACCTCTAGTGAGTGCTACTGCTCCCACTCCTCATGGTCATCTCCTGAGGGACATTGTCCCATATCTATCTTCCCATCACAGCCCATTCCTGGTTTCTATGTCCCAGCAGAGCAGCCCACTCCACTACTCCCTGTCGATTGAGAACTGACTGCATTTGTTGCAATTCGTACTGACTGTACAAATTTGTTGGAATTTGAACTGACTGTATTTGTTGTATTTGTAGGGAAGTTACTCTTTGCACTGAGGTGGAGATGTAAGTGTTGGTGCAGAGAACTTCCTCATGCTGCAGTGACTACACAGCCCCAGCATCTTGTTGATGACTTCTGTTAGAGACCTTTCTAGAAACTGGTGAATGTGAAGGGTGTTTATATGCCTCTGGAAACACACATCTAATTATGAAGAATCAATTCTGAAACAAAATATGAAGTCTTTTTGAAGAATGACAGCATGAGTAGAACCAAATCAAGTATTCATAGCACAATAATACCTGTCTCTTAAGATTCCTTACAGTGAGGGTGGTGAGACACTGGAACAGGATGCCCAGACAGGTTGTGGATGCCCCCTCAGTCCCTGAAGGGAGTTAGAACTAGATGATCTTTAAGGCCCCTTCCAACCCAAACCATTCTATGATTCCATGAAAGTACAATGCAGAAAAGCTGTAGGAAACGTGGGAGAGGATCTCCCGTCTTCCTGACAGCTAAGCCTCCTTGGTGGCCTTCTCACAAGAGTTCATATATTTAGGATTATCCATTTATTTAGAGAGAGATAGTATATGCATATAAATGTTGAGCATGTATTAACACCTGATAAGTTTGGGGTTTGTGCTAATTAGCTGGATTGTTTGGAAGGACAAGGAGTGATAGGATGAGGGGCAAAGGTTTTAAATTAGAGCTGGTTTAGATAAGACCTTAGGAACAAGTTCTACCCCATGAAGGTGGTGAGACACTGTCCCAGGTTGCCTAGAGAGGTGGTGGAGGCCCTCTGCCTGGAGACATCCAAGGTCAGACTTGCTGAGGCTCTGAGTAGCCTGATCTAGGGCAGGATGCCCCTGCTTACTGCAGGGGGTTGGACTAGATGGCCTTTGAAGGTCCCTTCCAAACCAACATCACACTCTATGATTCTAATATTTTACTTCCTGGGACTTTGCTCAGGGTCCTCCATTCAAACAAACAAAAAAATCCAACTATTTTATTGGAGAGGAGCCAAGTGCTGGGCAGATAGTGCCTGTGGATTTCTTCTTGAGTCTTTAGCTTCTGCCCGTCTAACTGGGTAATGAGGATGTGCTATTTCTAATGCAAAATGGAAAACACCCATTCTTGCAGCAGCAAGAGGTCCTGGCACACAACATGCTCCTAGGCTGTCAAGACACCTCAGCTCGTGTCCCATCCACTCTGTTGCAGATAGGAAGACTGAACTCTGTGCAAATAGAACATTAATTTTGCTGACAGGGCAATAATAAAGCTACTAAATCTGTACTAGGATTTTTATGTTACATACACTGTTTAAATTACATGTCATCATTACAAATTGTAAACCAGAGAGATTATTAGTTTACATGTGTGACTTGCAATTGAGACTTTCTAGCCATGGAGGTGATATTACTAAAGGAAAATGTGCTGGACAGTGATAGTCCTCAAAATACAGCAGTGGGACAGTGGGATAATTCACTGACACTGAGCAGGAACTGCCTCTTCTGAAGTGCACTGATGCCAAGATCAAAATATGATCTCCTGTCACAGCCACGATTTGACCTACATCAAATCATAATGAAAATTAGGAAAAATGCTTTTTGCAGTTGATAGAAGGTTCCTACAAAGTTCAAAGAACTCAAACACAAGATTTGTGAGCTTCATCAATTCTCACACCAAGTATTTACAACAGCCAGCACCATTACCCTCAGGAACGTTCAGCCCTTGTTCACTTGCTTGAGGAGAGCATATGGCTCTGACTGATTTACCAAAAGCAAAAGCTGCCCAGTATGTTCCAGAAAGAAGAGTCATGGTTTTAGGAGCTGCCCTCTAACACCTTGAAAATGTTATGACCTCTGCCTAGCACTCTGTTTGCCATCAGGCAGTCTGTATCTCAGAAAAACTCCAGATGTTTCAGCAGGGAGCAGATACAGAGGTCCCACCACACAGTGCTACGTTTCAGTAGGCAAGGTAAGGATTCATGACTGTAGGAAAAACTACAGTGGAAACCAGAACATCCTGCAAGAACAGCTCTGGGTAGACTAACAGAACATGTATTTCATAGAATCATAGAATAGTTTGGATTGGAAGGGACCTTAAAGATCATCCAGTTCCAATCCCCCTGCCATGCGCAGGGACACCTCTCACTACACCACGTTGCTCAATGCCTCATCCAGCGCCTCCAGGGAGGGGGCATCCACACCCTCTCTGGGCAGCCTGTTCCAGTGTTTCACTACCCTCACCACAAAGAACTTCTTTCTTATATCTAGCCTGAATCTTCCCTCTTCCAATTTACACCCATTATTTCTAGTCCTCCCATCACATATCCTATTAAAAAGTCCTACCCCTGCCTTTCTGTAGGTCCCCCTTCAGGTATTTAAGGACTTACTTATTCCATAACTTATTTCATAACTTTTGGTGAGGTCAGATCTGATTCTTTCAATTTGTCCTCCTATGACCAAGTCTAAATTGTGAGCAGGGCTCCCTTCTATGGGAAGGTGCTTAGACATGACTTGGGCACACCAAACAAGCTAGCTATGGGGGCTGCTCCTGCCCCATTCCAGAGGGCAGCAAGCTCACCTTGCTGGCTCTCTCACAAGAGGAGCAGTTTGCTTTCCATAGGAACAGGATCTTGTGTAGGACAGAAAAGACAAATTTCCATTCTTTCCTGCATTGTGGAGCAGCAGCACAACTGAGATACAGGGTGTTGTGGATGGGCTGACATTTATACCTCATAAAAGATTTTGCCTTGATATTTCTTGTGGTGCACTTGGACGGCATTAGATGAAAGGTACACAGGAGCAACACAAAGTCCTTTTCAATTGAGTTTGCTGTCTATTTAGAGGCTGAGCTAAGTATTTCAGGAAGAGAATCACTTGAAAGAAAGAATTGTTTCTTTCAAGCTTTCCTTCTTAAGCCACATGAAAGCACAAAATGTAATGACAAGAGTGACCTGCCCCAGTGAGCATGTGTTTGGCAACTGAGTTCAAAGAGTTTTGGCAGAATCTCACCATGACCTGTGGCTGACAAGTTCCCCTTATGTCCTGCACAATAACTGTGATTTCAAGATTTTCATGTGGATAACACTTACTGCTCAGTTTAAAACACTTAGAGCTGACATGGGGACTGAAGGAAACCACTCTTGTGTTTAGGAGCTACTCACAAATGGTTTGTTTGCTCTGCTAAAAGGAGAAAGATCTAGAGCTAGAGGCTGGGCATGTCTGTGAAGCATGCCTCCATTGGAGAGACTGGAAGACATTGCTCCAAGAGAAGTCACGGGGTGTCAGGCTTGGAACTAAGATGAGCAGAACTGCTTGCCCAAGCAGAGATGAGGCAAGAGAGGGAGACCACCCCCTTTCATCCTTCTCCTCCCCATCCTCACAACCAGAAGCAGCTCACTGACTCTCTACCTTTGGCACAGATCCACTACATGAAGTCCATTTTAGTTTTCTCCTTTGTCTTGCTCTGACACTTCTCTAACAGTAATACACAAAGGCACTGTCCTCTCCTATACCCTCAGACCTCCTTTCCCATGGCACATGGGCTCTTCCCTCGCTGGGCAAGACTGTCAAAAATACACAGCACTACAGGGACTCAATGTCATGACTTGGCTGCACACGGCTGAATCATTCCTGCAGGAATCACTTAATGACTCCTCTCTCTGTCAGATTAAGATACCCTTCCACATCTATCTCTTCTGTGAGGGAGGAATCCACAAAAGTAATATTTGAATTTGTGTGGATTCTGCGTTTAAGACCTTGCTGGTTTGCTCCCCATTTAAACTTTGTCTCTACATCAAGGTGCACATCTTAGATTCCCCAGCCTTCTCAGGAAGTTTCCAAAGCTCTTTGCTTCTCAGCTCATACTACAGTAGAGATCCTGTCCTCAGCCAGGAAGATTCTGGAGTTTAGAACAAGGTGAATTTATACAGCTTGTTTTAAAATAACACCACAGCAACAAAGATGATGACTGTTCACTTCCAGGAGAAGGTCTTCCTTCAGTTTCCTAGCTGCACGAGCCTGAGCCACTGATGTTAATCTCAGTTTCAGCTCCCTGCTGTGTTGGCAGATCACACAGAGAAGCAGCAGGGGGTTTTTTTATGGCCACTCAAGTGGCTGTGCTTAAGTGCCCTGACATGTGCTATTGCCCTGACTGGGACATGAGCCACCTTTACATTACTGTGTCACCTCAGAAGTGGTCTGCAGGGTGGTGGACACGAATGGCACACAGAGCCAAGATTAGCATTGCACTGACCTGGCTGCATGGCATGTCAGGGACAGGCTGGGTACCATGGAGAATGATTTCCTCACAGTAAATCTTAAGGTAGCTGAAAGAATTCAGTAATGACGGAAGATACTAAAAAAAGAAGCAAGACTTATCTTGCTGCTATTCTACAAAAACAGCTTCTACATAAAAGAGCCATGAGCATCCACTGGGTTGGACAAAAGATTCCCTCACTTTCTTCTTTCTTTCCACATGCAGCTCTTTCACTTCAACAAACTCTGCAGTTTGTGCCTTTCAAAGCCCCAGCTCAGCCCAGCTCTTGTTTGTGAGGCATTTCTCAGCCCTCCCTCCACCGCCAGCTGCTCCCTCTGCACAGACCAACACATTCCCCAGAACCACAGAAGGAACTGGGCCGTTGCTTACGGGAGCATCACATTACAGGCATTTGCACTGGGACTGCTGGCACCTCAGCTGTTGCTGGCTTAAAATAAGCAGAGTTGCTAGGTCTGATGGTTCTGCATCTTGCTGTGACAGCGGCGTAAGAAGGAAAAGGTCCCAACAAGGTTTTGCTTCTGCTCTCAGCAAAACACAGCAGAAGATCTAAACTTAGATGTTGTTTAATCATAGCTTTATAGACCTCTTAAAACACCATGAAAGCAACACTAGCCAAGGCAGCGTGTTTCATTACGTTCATTCAACAGCATAAACTTAGCCTAACTCTAGGTTAATGGAACTTATGGTAGCTCTGAAAGAAGAAAAACAGACAATGAGCAGAAAGAATCCTAACTCTACATTTTTCAGAAGCCAGTGAACGATGTACAGCCTTAGATTTGACCTTAGGAGCAGGGCTGCTGTAGCAAAAGCTGAGCTGTAAGCTGCTCTGGAGAGCCCAAAATGACACCGTGTGCAGTGGACGTTCTTGGCCAGACATTTGTCTTTCATAATGAAAAGTGCATTTCCTTGCTTTTTTATCCCAGTGGTGGGCAACAATTCCCCACCAAGGGTAGAGCAGATTTCTAGTGCACCCCTTAAAACAAATACATGCATTCTTCCTCTATTAAAATATGCCAGGAAGACTTTTCTTGAGAAATACTTCCATGGGCACTGTTTAAATGCCCATAGCTCCTTGGAGCTGTAAGTTGCTGCAGTGGTGCACGAGAAGTTCGGAAAAACTCATTTGTTCATGGCCATACCCATGGCAGTCTTTTGTATTAAAGACATGAAACCCCATGGCTCTACCTCCTTTTTTGTCTCTCTTGCCACAGCAAGGCATGCTCCCACACAGGCACCACACCTGGAGCCTTGTGCCAAAATACCCAGGGTGACTGAATATCCAGAAGCAAAATAGAGGCACATAGTACAGGGAAAGCAACTCTCACATTCCTGCTGAGTCCTGCTTCAATATTGAGACACAGAAGCATCCCCACAATGTCCCTCCTAACCGCTCCTGCACACAGCCTTTAACTCCCTACACCTCTCCATCCCAGTTCCTCCCCAAACTTCTATCTCAGAGATTCAAGACTCCAGAGCCCACAGCTCTTTCCTCTTCCAATCTTGCATAATCCTCCCCTTGGCCACTAAAGAACCAAAAAAATCTAACATCCAGACTACCCAAACCCCCACAGCTCTGTCACAGAGCTACTCCAGACCATCCCAGATTACACCACTGTTTCCAGCATGTGAAGACAAACCTGTCTGTGATTGAAAAAATTATGCTCCAGACAGCCTGAGATATCAGCTCAGCTACCCGGCTGTATCTTCCACTCAAAGAGTAGTCATGGTCACCTTTACTTTAGGCCCAAAAAGACAGCTTGTGCAAGAAGGGGACTTGAATTCTAACACAGTTGGCTTGCAGCTGATGTCCCCAGCCTTGTGCCTTGCTGGGAAGGCGCACAGCCTGCCTCCCCCCAGCCCTGACATTTACCAAGCACTGCAGGAATGCAGGCCTCTGGCTTCAGCTACACCTCCTAGACTCCACAGGAGGTGTGAGAAGACATTTTTAATTGCAGATGCCTGTCTAAGATAGGAAGGAAGGGAGGAAAACAGGGAGAAATGAGGATTACTGCCTGATTCCTGTGCAGCAATGCAGATGCTGTCCCAGCTTGGTCTTTACCTCCACCACTGACATGAAGAATGCTAAACTCTGTTGTGCTGTAAAGCAAAATCCCTTTACAGACCAGGGTGTACCTCTAGGAAACCTTCCTTTGCTTTAAGTCATTCTAATGTCTTCATTCTTCCCACAGTGCAACTCCCTACAACCAGCATAACTAAAATGCTCTCGGGGTGTTTGGTTTGCTCTTTTAATAGGTAAACATGAGCCATTCAAGCCCTGCAATTCAGGCTGTGTGATCTGCTGGGTAATTAGCAGAAGCAGTTTGGCAGGGCAGAGGCATCAGATGATGGGCTGCTGTGGCCATCTGAGCTCCTCCTGGTGGGGATCTGACACCTCCATTGTCCCAATAAGTGGCCAGGAGAGGGGTTTCTGAAACCAAGGTGAGCCCAGGTCTCCCACCAAGGGGGGCAGATCAAGGCCTGAGGAACTCAAAGAGGGCCCTGTGAGTACTTCTGTTCCCACAAAACGTACAAGAAACAGGTAAAGGGAAACGTTTGTTCTGTGGGTTGTCCACATCATGAGCAGAAGGCAAGCCACAGCCATAAAAAATTGCCTGACCTCTTTTCTCCTGCTGTTTCTTATTTTGAGTTGTTTTTCAAGACAGTGGGTATCAGCTTTCCTTTCTCCCATCCAGTAACAGTATAAAATTTGGAAGACTGATGCCACCCAGCTGCATTCCTGTATCCCTGGGGTGGTCACAGGATATGTTCACCTCCAAATTACAGAACGCAACCAAAAGCAGGGCTCTGTTGGGCTGACAATAGGAAACAAAAGAGAGAGGGAGAGCATTTATCATCTTACAGACTGGAAATAGAGACCCAAAAATTCTAGTAAAAGCATATTCAAGCTCCAGCAAAGACTCTCCTTGACTTCCTTGGGTTTTGGAGCACATGCAGGGAAATTAAGCAAGTTGCCAAAATTCACACAGTGAGTTTGTAGAAAAGCCAGAAACCAAAAGCAAGGTTTGCCCAGCTCTAGAGTTTGTGCTCCAGCCAGCCTGCTGCTGGAATGGCAACAAGAGTCTGCTCAAGTGTGAAATTTTAGCTGCCAACCTGGCAATGCTTGGACATCTCTGACCTGTTCCACTGCTCACATCCAGGATTTTCCTTGTGCAGAAGAGAACTACAGAGAAGAGCTGGCATTGTCACTCAACAGGCACCAACACATCCATGGTGATTGATCAGCCACAGAGAAAGGGGAAAACCTCATCTTCAGGAATCAAGATACGTATTTGGGTCACTGGGGTGCTTAATGGTGAACCAAGGAAGCAGCTTTAGAAAGCTCACATACCCTGTTTTCTGAGATGAGAACTCTACAACTGTTTTGACTTCCTGAAGGGTGCACCCCAAGGGTGTCTGCTCTTCTGCAAACCTCACATAGTCAGCAGCCACACTGCCTGTTCTGGTGACCCACATCCTCATCCACTAGGTGAGAGAACAAGGTGGTGGATATTGCCCAGAAAATACATTATTTAAGCCAATTAAGCCCCAAGATTTTCCTCCTCTTGTGCCAGTAAGTGAGTCTGGCACTCTTTTGTTTGTTTGCAAAACTTCACATGCCAGCTAAGGGACTTCCCTTAAAGAAAACTAATTACTGCCCCAGACACTGGATTATTTGGAATCACTTCATGTATCAACAAAGCATTGCTGTCTCTGCGGCAGTTTAGCAGCAGGTTCCTGGAATGAAGAACTTCACCCAGTGAAAACTGCAGAGAAATCTGTGCCCACATGCACATACAGACCTCTGATTTTGGCTAAGGTATTACAGTAGTTGTTTGGAATCCACCACTGAACGTTTTCTGACTGCATCTCCTTTAGTTCTGCATCTGACAAAAGCATCTTTTGGAGAGAAGGTGAGGTGGTGAATCTATTTGAAGCAGCAAATTTGAAAATAGAATATTCCAAGGGGTTTTATTTAAAGATCCTCTTGCCACTCTTTGAGGCTCTGAAGATCTATTTTTATGCCTTTGTTTTCATTTGAAAGAGAACACATTATTCCAACTGCCCTATGACTAGCAAAGATGGTTATGAAAAAGAAATCTGCATTTCCTTCTCCTCTTAGCCCAGGAATTTGCATGTTGTAACAATGGGTGCAAATTTAACAGATTTTACCAAAGCAGAAAGCCCAGGCATCTGCTGGATTTGGTGGCATCTCCCCCACACCACTTCACTTTGTCCAGAGGATGCAAGAGATCAACAGGAGCACTTGAGAAAGGCCACATATTTGCAGAGAGTATGCTGAGATTTGAAACAAGGAAGTGCTTCAGAATCCCAGCCCTGCCTTCATCCTTATAGATCTTTAGTCTTGATTTTTTATGGACCACACTGTAGAATTCAATCACTGCTCAGAGCCCTATCACACCAAGCTGTAGGAACACCAGTGGTTTAATTTGAATGAGGCTGCCTTGTGAAGAGTAATACTTAAGACACAGCTTTAAAATCAGCTCTTTATAGGGTATATACCCCATGTCTTATTACTACAGAGTCCAAGACTCTACTATAAGCTTTATTTTAACATTTTATATTTTTGGCTCGGTAGCCAAGTGGAATTTAGTGTATGTAATGAACAGCAAATATTACTCAGCAGTACAAAGCTCCTATGCAAAGCAGCATCTGAACCTCATCAGGACCTGCCTGGGTCCATCAAGCTCCACAGATCAGCCAGCCCAGGCTTGGCAGAGATTCGCACAGCAGGAATGGGAATCATTTTTTTTCCTCTCCTACAGAGAACAAAAACATGAAATTACCTGAGAAAGGCAAAAAGCAGCAGGTTAGTCAGTTCTGAGAGAGCTAGAAAATGGAGAGTTTGTACTTGTCTTTGCTCTTTCCCAGAACAGCAACAATTTTTTTTATAAAATATAATAACTTAAAAAAAAATAAAATCTGTGAAACACTAAGTACTGAACTCAGGAGGTGATAGCCATCTCCCAAGCAATAGGAGCTCTGTGGGAATCTCAAATTTAGCATCTTCAAGGCTTTGGACTTCTAAAATATCAAGTCTCCTTTCTGTAGTGTGACCAAAGACATTTTTTTAAAATTACATTAAATCCCATTGACAAGATGTGTTTAGACCTCAGTTATTAATGTGGAGGGTTGAGGACTTCATGCAGTTTAGAATCTCACATGTACACTGAGGGAGCCTTAGACTTCCTTCTTATACAAAGAGTCTGAAGAAGTCTTGAGAGATACCAAACTGGATCAAATCCACTTCTGGCAAAACCAGGCAAAAGGTAGTTGCAGGGATAAGAAGTGAATATGCTGAACAGAAGCAAGATTGAACAAGGGTGTAGCACCACGTTCATGTGGCTGTTTCGTGTCAGCATGTAACTTCTTTAAGAGTCACTACAATTCTTTCAAGAGGAGTAAATCCAGCTCTGTGAAGAAAGTGGGAGTAATGTATGAGGCAGTGTGAGCTCATCATCAACAGATGTAAGCAAACATTTGGGGCATCAAGAAGGCCCAGGTGAGACCACATCTGGAATGCTGTGTCCAGTTCTGGGGCCCTCAGCACAGGAAGGACAAGGAACTGTTGGAGAGAGTCAAGCACAGAGCCACGAAGATGATAAGCGGGTTGGAGCATCTCCCTTCTGACGAAAGGATGAAGGATGTGGGTCTCTTTAGCCTGGAGGAGACTGAGGGATGACCTCATTAATGTCTATAAATATGAAAAGGGTGAGTGTCAGGAGGATGGACACTCAGTGGCATCCAATTATAGGATCTGGGGCAATAGGTGCAAGCTGGAACACAGGAGGATCCATGGAAATATGAGAAGAAACTTTGTCAGGGTGAGGGTGACAGAACAGTGGCTGAGAGGGTGTGGAATCTCCTTCTCTGGGGACATTCAGAACCTGCCTGGACACTTTCCTGTGTGACCTGGTCTGGGTGTTCCTGCTCCAGCAGAGGATTGGACTAGATCTCTTGAAGTCACTTCCACTCCCTGACATTCTGTGATTTTGTGTACACTGTCAGTTAGACAAGAATAGTTTCTGCTTATCTCCACCTAAAATACTGAGGCTTGGGGCCACGGAGTTAAAAATCCAGCATCTCCACAGAACCACAGAGAATGGCTCAGGAGGGTTTTCAGCAGATTTTAAACACTTGCCTTACCCTTTTCCAAAACTCCCTTGGAAAGATGCCCATCTGCATCTCAGAGACCAAGAAGTATTTCCAGCCTCCCAGACTATCTACAAAGGGATCTGTCAAAACTACCTGCCAGGTATTCAGGTTTTCATTCCATGATGTTAGCATGCCTCAGTTGTCCTAGTGCTCTGAACATCTTCAGAAACAGGTTGTTCCTTTCATATGGCTGGGTCATTTCTTAGAATCACAGAATGGTAGAAAGGTCCTTCAGTTTATCAAGTCTAACCAATAGCCTAGAAATGCCCAGTCCCCCATTAAACCATGTCACCAGGTGCCACATCTATGTGGTTTCTAAGTAGCTCCAGGGATGGTGACTGAAACACTTCCCTGGGCAGACTCTTCCAATGCTTGATAACCCTTTTGGTGAAGAATTTTCCCCCAATATCCACTTTAAATGTCTCCTGGCATAACTAGAGGTCATTTCTTCTTGTCCCATGGCCTGTTCCTTAGGAGAAGGGCCAGCTACACCCTCCTTTCAGGGAGTTGGAGAGAGTGAGAAGATCTCCCCTCAGCCTTTTTTTCTCCAGCTGAACACGCCCAGCTCCTTCAGCTGCTCCTCAGAAGAATTGTGCTCCAGAGCTCTCACCAAAATAAAACAAACTCAAAACAAAAAGGTTTTATTCCAAAACAAAGCAAGATAAGCACTGTAAAAAAAGTGAAAATTCCTAGTCTAGCTCATGGTCTCTATGGCCATACATACATCTCATACAGGCTCTCTACAACTAGAAAAGATCATGTTCCTCCAAAAGCATCTCCAGCCAACTTCCCACACCACCTCACACTACTCAGTATGACTGACATGGAAGTGAAATGGTGCATAATCCTCCTGGTTCTCCCACAACAGACAGAACTGCACACATTTCAGTTGGGCAGAGGAAAGCCAAACCACAGCAAGTGGTGTGAGGTGGTTATAGGACAGAGAAAGGTACACCAGAAAGCAGAGATGAAGGTGCTCTGCCCAACTATGGTGTACACATAGGCAGGAAAGCCTGGTCCTAGTACAGCTGCATAGGAGCAGGTGGGAGCCCCAGGATTCAAGGAGGGTTTACCAAGATATGGGGGTAGCTCTTTGACTATCCTCCATAAAAATTTCCAAGGAGGGTATAACACATCCCTTCCAAGGCCAGCCATCCCTCTGCCCTCTGAATCCCACCTTTTCCTCTGCTTTCCAGAGACTGTCAGGAAACACTATGACTCACAAAACTCTTTCTGCAAAAGGCTGGAGCACCTTCGTTTGACTTTAAAATGGGTACTTTCAAAGCACTAAACTTTAAAAAAGGCTGATGAAGCAAAACTTCAAATGATTCATATCTTCTAGTTCTGCATGTTGGATCTGGACTTCAAAGCAAACCTGCTGCTGGTCCCCGTCCAGTCCTCTCTGCTATTTCTCAGCTGGATAATCAACAGAAGAAACTAGATTCCTATGCAGAAATGGGACTGTGATGGTGAAAGAAATCAACCTGCATGAAATCCAGGAAAGAGAGTGTATTTCAAGAGAGGAAAACAACATGGAGCCTTCTCAGAGAAAAGAGAAGGCTGAACATCAAGAGGATTAGCAAAGGTAGCTGTGAGGACTCAGGGACCACCTGGAGCACTGCAGTGTATCAGACACTCTCAGGGCACTCACCCATAAGCCCCACTATGCCCTTGCCATGATTCTTCAGCCACCAGCTTCCATGTGCCACAGAGCCCAGGAGGATGAATACTCCAGAGTGATGATTTACACACTGAGAGGGCTTGGAGTAGGAAATAAATGCTCCATCCAACCATTCCATGTCAAAAATCACTTTGTTCCTCTCATCCTGAAGACAAGTGTCTTTACTCCTGACAGCTTCACACACAGAGGGCTGGGGAGTCCCTTGATCAAGCACAAATTTGCATATTTCCTGCAAGAGCTCTCATGTGGTTTAACTTCTCCAGCTAAGAACAGTCCTGCAAGTTCTCTAACACAGCTTCTGAAGGAGGTGAAACCAGAGACTCTTCAGTATATAAAGACAGAGTGTATAGGAGAAAATGAAATCATGAGAATGCCCAAGACCAAGAGGAAGAAAGTTGAGATCTTCAGGAATCGGAGAAGAATAGACAAGATGA
Organism: Turnix velox; assembly: GCA_013400935.1. Lineage (NCBI taxonomy): Eukaryota > Metazoa > Chordata > Aves > Charadriiformes > Turnicidae > Turnix > Turnix velox. The sequence continues at coordinate 107,807 of VZTY01021839.1, forward strand.
CTCTCTCAAGGAAGAGATGTCTTTGTACACTGATGTCTACAACTGGCTCCAAAGAGGGACAGCAGAGGTGGCAAGAATTCACAGAACAACAAATGACCAAGGAAACACTCAAAAGCATAAACTAAAAAGAACAGGATCACTGCTCAAAGACAGACAAAATATTTAAATGTAAATATTTTTTATTTAAAGCAAGGAATATGTGAGTGCCAGCACATTAGGAAAATTGAATAGTTCTATAATTGATATCAACAAAAGAGTCCTGATGGGAATGCTAAAGGAACCCAGATATTCTCCCTCTTGTTTCCAGTTACTTCAAGCACAATCACCACTTACCACAACAGGTATTATTGTGAAAGGAGTATTCAACTTCATTCAGACCTGAAGCTAATTGTTCATCATTAAAGATACAACACGTGGGCGAGTTCTTCCTGAACTGCTTCCATTAAGTTCTCATACTTTGTTCTGAAGCAGCTACTTTTGGCTTTAAATCACCAAGGTGATTTAAAGTAAGGTCACATATAGCTTACAAAGTCTTACGCTCTTTCATTGGTTACATCAATCTGTGAGTTACATTTTAAAGTTGCAGCTTTATCCTAGAACACATCCTTCACAAATTAAGCAAGTCATTCACATCTACCACCCTGTGAGAAAGTCAGCCCTTCAGATCTGCTCAGTTCCATTGTGCTCCATCCACTTCCATTAACAAATATTCTATTTCAATGTTGCTATTTAGCTTGTTTATAAGAAAAGGGAAGTATAAAAATGGAACATACCGAGGTCTTCCTGCTCTGCTTGGGTTTTTTTGTTTTTTTTTAAGCCCTTATTATTCTGTGGTGGCCTCTGCAAGTCACTTAGAAGAGGGTTGGCTTGAGAACCTGGGGCAGGTGTCAGCATGGCAGGGGAGAGCAGTGACTGATCTGCTCTGCAGAGCCTCCACCAGCACTGCTGATTTGCTGCACACACCAGAGCTGGTTCTGTCCTCCATCACCATGGCAGCTTATTGACAGCCAGGATCTCCACAGACAGCCTCAGAGCAGCTTGCCCCGACTGCAAATGAGAGGAATGGGAATGGCAGGAGACATCCTGAATAGCAGACAGGGCAGAAAAGAGCCAGTGTAAAGCATGAACACATCCAAGAACCAACTCAGCACCTATTGGAATCCTCAGATGACTGCTGACAAACGACAAGCCCTGGACACATTATGCTCTCCTTAAAATGCAAAGAAATCACAGCATTAGTCTTCTGTTGCATACATCACACTCAGATCCTGAGGAGATCCATGCAAGAGTTAGCTATGAAGTGACATCTGTCTCAGTACCTGCATGGACACATCACCCATGGAGAGCAAGAGAGAGGGAAATGGTGGCCAGGGAAGGATCTAAATGCAGCATTTCCTGACCCATCCTCCACACACCTGAGATCAGACTATGGAGAAAGTGCTGAGCATGGAAAAAAAAAAAACTAAAAAAAAAAAGAGATATGTCTGCAGGTTTGCTTCTTTTGAATAGCCAGAGACAGCCACAAAAGCCTCCATTCTTAAAAGTACAAGAACTACAATCTAAAGAAACTATTTTTTCCTGGCAACATGACAGAAGCCATTTCAGCTGCAGAACTCAATGGGAAAAGGCCAAAAAAATCCAGCTGTCCAAGATTTCAAGTCAAGACTCACTATTTTTTTTATCCCACTTCAGCTTTATCTTGTCAGTTGCCAACAACACTAATAATTACGAGTGAGAATGCCTCAAAATAATATTCCCTTCCCCCTAGTCTGATGGATACAGTGCAGACACCTCACAGCTCCTTTTTAAGGACTCCTGTCTGAACACTGACAGAAGCACCTTGCTTGGCCTGTGGAGTTGTGAGAGAAGGCTGCAATGAGGATTAATTATATATCCAAATAAAAGCTAGAGAGCAGCAGGCCCTAAGTTTGGAAGTGTACACCATACCTGCTTGTCACTGCTCTCCAGCAGAAGTAACACACCCTGATACTTTGTCTTCCAAGATCAACAAGCATTAGTTACCAAAACAGCTAGAAGGGTTCTGTGCCATTATTGCTCACCTGCTTTTAAATAACCAACTAAAAATAGCTCTGCTTATTTGAGAGCAGGCTCTGGGAATATCCATTTCCCAGTCAACTGGGCAAATTGGGCTGTGTTTGCTGTTTGTTGAATTTCTAAACAAAAAGCTCTTCAGGGAACAGAGAAACATGAGTGAGGCAAAAGGAACTGTCTTTCCACACCTCACTGATTCCTCAGAGCTCACCATGGCCATGCTATTTTGACTTACTACCCTCCAGCCACCTTGACATGCATTTTGTATAGCCATGTGACAACACATCGCATCTGTGCTGGTGTCACATCTATTGGGGGAAGATTAGGAAAGCTGCAGGTGGTGTCTGCATATCAGCAAAAAGAGAGTATCCAAAATCCACCACTGATTTACTGTGGACTTGTTCCCAGTAGGGCTCATGGTAGACTTATAAATACTCTGCACTGGATCTTGCAGGATGATCCATTTGTACAGAAATAATCCCTGCTCTGACCTATTGTGCACAAAACAAGGAGCAGGGGGGGCATGTCCTGCTGTCTGGAGTCCACCTGGCTCCACTGCTGAGGGCCACATTCACCATCTGTGGCTCTGCACACCTCGCAAGTCACAGCAGCTCCTTGTTTGAAAAAAGTCCAAACCTCAGCATCTGCTGTGCTGGTCCAGAGAGGAGACCAAATACAGGACCTTGCAGGATCAGCACAGGGACAAGGTTTCCATCCTGCAGCTGTACCACAGTCCATTCTGAACAGATCCAAGCTGGGCAGAGCACAAACTTTGCTATCATTTGTACTATTTAAGCAATCAGAGTAGGTCCCCACTGGAAACACTCTTTGATGCAAGTCAGGTTTGCCTCAGTTTCCCATCCAAAAGCCACTAGGAACTATTCTGCTTGGTTTTATTCATACCTTAATGGCATTCCAGTTATCCCTCCCCTTTAAAGGTAGGACTGTGGTGGTCCCTTTTGGCTGTACACCCCCATATACCACAGTCTCCCGGTGTTCCAGTTCACAGAAAGACAGTCTTCCCATCCATACCTCTCTTCTTCTCTCATCCCTCCCCATCCTCTTGGAAATTTTTATGGAGGATAGTCAAAGAGCTATCCCCATATCTTGGTAAACCCTCCTTGAATCCTGGGGCTCCCATCTGCTCCTATGCAGCTGTACCAGGGCCAGAGTCACAGCCCCCAAGCAGCAGAAATCCTAGGGGACATCCAGGAGCAGACACCTGTGTTTCAAGGGTGTTACTTCTGCTAATCTTTCTGCTAATGCTTTCAGTTTTGCAGCTTATTGGTGTACTTAATGAGGTAGCTTCGGTATCACCCTTCTGAATCTTTGTAGGGGGAAGAAAGAGAGAAAAAAAAAATGGGCCAAACCTCAAGCATGCTTTTCTGACTCCATTTTAACACTGAACGGATGGAAGGAGGCACGGATAGAAAACTGGTGTCACAGTGAGAATCAACTTACCATTTTATTCTACTTTTTTTTTCCTCTCCAAAAAGAATCAGGTATGAAGTCTGACATCTTGAGTTCCTTCTGACAAACACAATTCCTGGATCCCATTGATGCCTCCTGTCTCGCTGTTAATTCTATATTCATTGACATGACAATTAGGGGAACACAAATGTCTTCAGACTCAGCTGCTGACAGGAGGTGAGGAGGGAAAACACCTCCCTGAACCTTTCTGAGGCAAAGTCTACTCCTCAGACATCTCAAGCCTTTACAATATCCCTCGTCCTTCATGCTTAAGCTTCCCAGGGTCAGTGATGTGTTAAAAATAAGGTCAGCTGCTAAGTATGCCACGTCCCTGCTACTCGCCTCCAGACATTTCCTACCCTCACCCCGACAGAAAATACTTAAGGCAAGCTTTCAAACAGCCTGTTTGAATAAAACTCACTGATCTTTCCTGCTTTCATCACTGCTCATTTTTTCCTTGCTGTGTGGCACAGACAGCAGGCAGGAGAATGAGCTGAGCACCTTGATGATCACAGACTAAAAAGAAGACTATGCTGACACATGGGTTAATTGGGAAGACATGAGCGCCCTGCTAAGGGAAACGATCCCACGTAGCATTTGTACACCCTCAGTGTCCAGAAATAATTTTTAAAAAGTAATGTAGAATTTGCAAGTTTGAATCTTGACCCAAAACAACCAAGAATTACTTGTCATTTTGGAGGAAATGAAAAGAAAGCTGGAATTCATACTTAATCACATTTCCAAGGTATGGGACATTAAAAGAGGACAACAAGTTCTGTAGAGATGAGCAGAGACAATGACATTCTGGTTGTGTTCTTATATTTCAACAATAGCCTGCATTTCACATAAAACCTTAGGAATAGGTCACACAGACCCAGGTATATTTTGGTCTCCAGGACTCCTGCAGCATAACTGTTGTGGAAGGCATTGCTGGCCAATGTTGCTTCACCAAAGTCATCCCAGAAATGGAACTCAACTATGCTTTAGCACAGAAGGGAAGACCCAATGGTAATTTATGTATTTCAGGAGCTGGGAAAGCAATGGAGAGGGAGTCCATGGGAGCTGTTGCACTGTGAGCATGTTCTGGATTGTCTCAATGCAACAAACACCAACACTTGCCCACTCAGCCCAAGGGGAAAAAGTACACCCAGAGCGAAGAGTAGAATGAGCAGAAACAGGCTTGTCAATAGAAGTGTGGCTGAGGAGACAGCCACAGGGCAGCAGAGATCAGAAGCTGCAGAGCCAGTGGGTACAGACCTGGGCCCCTTCAGGTATTGAGAAGTTACTCTGAGGTCCCCCCGAGCCTTCTCTTCTCCAGGATGAACAAACCCAACTCCTTCAGGCTTTCCTGCCATGAAGCCAAAAGGTTCAAGATAAGGCCCCAGGAGGGACAGGGCACCAAGCACTGTAGGAAAGTGCTCTGCTGCCAGCTACAGATGATCTGCAAGAAGGAAAGCAGAAAAATCCTCATTTTTTTTCCATCACTACCACACCAGGGGACCTTAAAAGCATCTTTCCCACCTCTTCATATTCATACACTGTGAAAATCAGCACAGGAGAGAGCAATAAACGGCCAGCTCAAGTGCTACAACCCCACCACAATTCTACTTTTAAAAGTCCCATTGGCCACAATCCTCCTCCTGCCTCCAATTTCCACTCCTGATTTAATTAGGAGCAGGGATGGGAGAAGGAGGGCCCTGGTTTAAAGGGAAGAGCCCGATGAGGCATTGAGCAACCTAGTCTAGTGCAAGGTATCCCTGCCCGTGGCAGTGGGGTTGGAACTAGATGATCTTTAAGGTCCCTTCCAACCCAAACCAGCAGCACTGATGGGGGAAGGGTCTGCAAGCAGGGCTCACCCCAGCTGTAGTCAAACACCATGGTCAGAAAACCCCTGGCTTCTCTGCCCTTACCACCTTCCATATGTGAAAGGGGATGGATGAGAAGCTCAAAGAACCTCTGGTTACACAGGTATTTGCTGTGAGCACTCAGGTCACTGCAACATGAAACCATAGAATCACCTTGGTTGGAAGTGATCTTTTAGATCATCATGCCCAACCATGAACCCATCTATAACAAGAGCCACCCCTGAACCATATAACTAAGCTCCATGCCTGTCTGTCTGTTAAATATCTAAAAGGGATAGTGCCTCATCTCCTGTCCTGGGCAGCCTGTTCCAATGCTTGATAATCCTCTTAGTATAAAAATTCTTCCTAATATTCAGTTTAAATCTCCCCTGGCACAACTTTGAGGCTGTTTCTCTCATCCTATCATCTATTACTTGGGAGAAGAGACTGACCCCCACTTCTCTACAGCCTCCTTCCAGGTGGTTGCAGAGACCTCCTACACTCTAGTCTCATCTTTTCCAAGGCTGGCACAAGATTTCAAGCCCATCTCCCAAGCTGCAGCAGCCAGCCCTGACCCCACAAACACTCCACAGCCCTTATCACCCATAAGAGCCCCGTGTCTCTGTGTACATGGGGACTACCCCATGCCAGTCCACTTGCACACATCATCCAGCCATGGGATGGATGAAGACAGATTTTTTCATGAGATTTTTCTCTTGCTCTCTGTTTGTGCCCAAATCCCTGCACCTTCAGAAGAGTCTCACAAACCCTTCCCATGTATTTTGCTCCTCACAGGTTCTGGTGTCCCAGCAGGAGATCAGTGCTGAATGAGCAACTTCCCTTATGTTTAAATCTTTTGATGAGTAAGATGCTTGCCTGCAGCTGCCAGTTGGTGCATCAGGCTCCTCATTATGTTTTAAAATATGAAGTAAAGGAATTGAATGAAATGTCAAGCAGCAGCCTCTTGTACTGCCTTTTACAAAAGAGTAAGCTTAAAATAATAATAAGTAATAATAAAGCCCTGTCATCTCTGCAGTTCTCTCCATTACATACAGCTGAATGTGATAAGAATTTGCAGAAAGAGAAATCCAGCAGGAGACAACCCAGCCTTAACACAGACTTTGGAAAACTCTCTATCACAGAGGGGCCTCCCAATAGCTTTGGGCAATCCTGAATGGCATGGGCAGCCTGTGAGGAACCTCAGCTGTGTCCCCAGGGCTGAGAGGTTCTGCTGAGGTCCCTTGGGCCACTCTGCCACCATCTAGCCCACACTCCCAAAAATAGGTAGTGGGAAAACGCCCAGCAGTGGAAACTGCTGATGTCTGGGTGAGAATGAACTGATGGAACTCCTGGGAGCCGAGATCAGGCAGCACAACGTTCACAAATAGCCCTGCTAATTACCAGCTATGGGGACAGTAAATCAAGTTCATCAGCTCCATATTTCAAAATTTGTACCAATGTAGGCTTGGCAGAAAACCCCTTTCTTTTCTTTTCTTTGATTTTATTGAGATGAACAGTTCAGCCATAAGGCCTGAGGGCCTGATCCTGCCATTGGTTCAAGAAAAGCCATGGAGGTTTTGCACAGTTAAGAAACCAATCTCTGCTTTGGATATTTATCCATTCCAGCCAAAGCTGTCCTTGATTAGCCTTGAAACAGGAATTAAGGTACAGGAGGTGCTAAGAGCAGATCTGAGATACCGTGAGCACTTCAAGGGCTGCAAATTCAGCTTGTCAGTCTAGAATTCAAAGCCCTAAATATCCTCAAGTCATTCAAATTACCAGAACGTTTAGATCAAAAATCAAAACAGACAGTGGAGAAAATAGAATTTCTTTTACACTTCATTTCAAAGTGCAAGGTTCTGCAAACTGATAAAATGTGCCCATGTGAAATTTCAGCTTTGTGCAGTACGGCAGAAAGCCATGCCAATTAAAAGATGAAAAAGTGTTTTGCTCTTTCTCTGAAGATAGCAGAATGGCAACTTTCTAAAGAGATGATGATCCCAAACCAAAATATTGTCAGACCAACAATGGGGAGAAGCATTTCAAGTTCAGCAGAGCTGCCTTTGGCTACAGAAAGCACCAGCGCTGAGCTTCCCAGGAGCAGCCCTGCTTCAGGGGGTTTGGGTTTTTTAAAGCAACTCAGCTCCAGACCTAAGGTCCATTAGGGCCAGGAGCTGACTAACAGATCAGCCTTCCTTCTGAACTGAATGTCAAACCATCTTGTCTTAAGGTAGATGCTGACAAGCACAAACCTAAAATTTACCGTTCATCCGAAGAATAAAAGACTAAAAATAAGACTTGGAGGAAAATGCTATTAATCAGAGTTTTGTGCACTAGGTATCTTTTCACAGGAGTTCCCTGGCTCTCCTGCCTTCAGTGAGAAGATTCAGACTTGCTTTGGTTTAACTGTTTTATCAAAAAGACAACCAAGAAAATCAGCAGAATAGCAGAGCATTGCCAGCAGCGACGGGTGCCTGCACAGAGCCAAGAGAAGCTGACAGCTGGTAAAATCTGGCCAGACATGACAACAGTGCAGGTACAAAGGCAAGCAATGGCTGAAAACAGAGGAGAAAAATACCAGCTTAAAAGTCACTGAGATTTGACACAGGAAGGTAAAAAAGCAAAAATAGAGAAAAAAAGAAAAAAGGCATACTGATTACTATCAGGGCTTTTTCAAAGTAGAAAAACTGTTGGTGCAAGAAAGTCTCCCTCTCACTGAAGTTAGCTAACACTGGTGGGGCATCAGCAAAGGGGATACATTGTCTTCCCCAACTATACACATCCTGTGAATTATACTCTTTACAACATTTTTATGAGCTTCTTTAGCACATCATCCAGTGTAATAACAGCATGGTAATTGTGTTGGCTGCATGTCCTGGCACTTAATTATAATCCTGTCATTGTCACTTCCCAGCTTGTCTAACAGAATAACCTTGCCATGTGGCTGACACCCAATTAAGAAAAAGGGGGGAGAAGGAAGGAAAAAACCAATCCACAAATAAGACATCAATATAAAAGGCACTGCTCTGTGGCCTTGTAACATCCTAAGTTATAACTCTACTCAACGTTCACTTTCATCCACAGGCTTCTCAAGCTGGTTTCTGGAGACAAGAAGGATCTCCTGCATTTCTTTCTCTTTTTCTGGTCCAGCACAAGTCAAGCTCTGCTCTACTCACATGGTTGGAGTTTTCCCAGGTACACCTCAAGCCATCAGGTCAGAGTAACTGCTCTCTGAAAAGGGCTAGCACAAGATTCAGAAGGGAAAGTATGGGTGGAGAATGATGCAACATCTCAGAGAAGTTTAAAATTCAACAAATTACCAGAAAATCTTTGCTCTATTAATTTGGCTTCCCTGCCCACAGCAGAGGGATTGGAACTAGATGATCTTTAAGGTCCCTTCCAACTCAAACTATTCTATGATTCTATTCTATTAATCCTCTGCCTTTTCTATCCAAAGTTTCTTTCCTCTCTCCATTCTTGCTTATGCTAACAAAGGCAGTTGATGAGGCTGGCACCCTCCTCCACTGCATCTTCCCCGCTTCCAACCAAAACCCAAATGAGGAGATCTGGCAAATCCTACAGTATCTCATCTACCACCTCCAGGATGCTCAGTGTGATCCAAACCCCAATTCAAGGCATAATCTCATAATCAAAGATATGACATGTAGAAGTAAATTTACTTTGGCAGTCCTTCCTTTGCCTTCCTGCATGAATGTTTTAGGAAATCTCACTCTTGGATCACTCATCCAACCAAATTATGAGTAATGATGTGAAGACCATGCTGCTACAGCCATACTTGTGCACTTTTAGCTCACACATGGACTCTTAAAACAACTCAGCTCCCCAATAGGAACTAATTATTTGTGCTTCATACTTCAGCTACACAAACCCATGTTATCCTCTCCAGCACAATTGGACACAACTTTTCATACCCTCATAGCCAAGTAGGAGAGTCTTATGGGCATTATTTAAATTATCATCATCCAATCCCACAGTTACAGTATCACCAGAACTAAGGAGACCCTGCAGCTGCCTCACAGCAGCAGGAATTCCAGCCCTGAGACCTGGGTGAATGCAAGATTGAGCTGCACCTGATGTCCTTTTCACCAGTGATCATTTACGTAACTACAATTGAGAGACAAAAAAAAGCTCTTGACAAATAATATAAATTCAAAATAACAAGATGCAGAACTCTAAGACATTGCTGAGGAATTACTCAGACTGAAGTTTGCCCTAAGAAATATCAATGTTTTTAATAAGAAAGTTTTCCTTTTCCCCCATTTCTTTCCCACATGAGTAACTGATATTTGCAGTAATGCCTTTCACATGCCCCTCTTGCTCTCATCTTCCCAGATTCATCAGCCCCCAGTACTGCTCTGCCCCAGGGCACCAGCAGAGGGGTCAGCAGTGACAGCAGGACAGCACTGCAAACCCAGGATTAAAGGCTTAATAATTTGTTATGGTTGTATTTATTCCTCCCAGGCTGCTTTGCCTGCTCAGCTCTAAAAATGAAGTCCTAAAAACTGAAGGAAAACACAAGTTGAAATAAGAGAGAGAACCAAGTGGCCCGAGTCTCACTCAGTGCACCCATTGCATGGGTTAATCATATGTAGGTGGGAGCAGGAGCAAAAAGGGCCCTTTTTCCCTTAGACTGATCACAGCTTCACTCTGAATTTGCTTCCCTTCCCCAAGGAGCCATAAGAAGCCCGCAGTGACAGGCTGTGTGGACTAACTCCATGCAGGGAGCTTTGAGTAAATGGATCATAGCAGGGAGAAGAAAGGCATTATTTTCCCCCTTTGCCTGCAGACAAGATCAATGCTGGATTTACATGAAACTTGAGGTGAAACTAGTAGGATTTGAGGAAGAAAGGCAATCTGCAACTGGCTTCTCCCAAGGCATAGCTGACCCTGTCCTGCTTGAGAAGGGTTGACCACCTCATTGCAGCTCTTGGTGTGTCAAAACAAGGTGGGACACAGTAGGATGCTCTAGGGCACTGACCAACAAGAGCCCCACAGCAATGGCTCCCCCCAGAGCTGAGGGCAGAGGGGCAGGGGTGAAGGACCCCACCCCAGCTCCTCTCAGGCTGCTCCTCTCACTCTCCATCCCACCATCAGCCACTGCAGCTGCAGCACAAGAGAACAGCCAGTACTGCAAATTTCACTACAGTGTCACCACTCACATTTAAATTGATTTATGAGTGTACACACCAAGGTCTGCACCAGCTTAACCAAGGCAATTAAAAACCTGATGTTAACTTAATTGGTTTGAGACTTGCTACAAGCTGAAATGCTGAGATGCTCCTCCAGAAAAGCAGCACACAGAGTTATTTGTCTGGTGTTTCAAAGACATGTGTCCATGCCAATGCCTTTTGTCCCTGCTGAGCTGACTACAGTGACCAACCCACACAAGCACCTCCATGACAACTGAAGACTCTTCCCAGGTTGGCCAAGGTCTGTAGCACTGAATCCCAGGTTTTTTTCAAGTAAGATTCATGTGCCCAATTAGAACAATTTCATCTATAATGTCAGCCCAAGTACCTTCCCTGTAAAGCTGCTGCATTAAAACCACATATAGCTAGAAAGCCAGCACCAAAATCACATATAACTTCCCTTCCACAAATGTAAAGCCAGGAGGTGGTGTAGATCAGAGTTTCTTAATATGCCAAATCCATTAGGTACAGAAGCTTCAATAAAAGCTTTTGATTTAGGTTGTTTTACTTGGTAACTAGATTTCCTTGCTTTCAATCAATTCTTTCTGTCCTGCAAACAACTTCAGTTTCTCCCAGTAGCACCTAAGTACCTCAATTAAACAGATGTGAATGGAGCCACATCCCTGCTAGCAGGGGTGAGCACACCAGGCTGGGAAGGAATAACATCTCTTGCTCCACTGATCTCATGCTCATTTGCAGATCTGAGCAGGAGCCAAGTATTTCACAAACATGCCTTAGCTGCTACATCACAGCAATTGCTAGATAGTAAGTAGTGCACTCAGTGAAATCACTGAGCAGGCATTTCCCAACCTCAACAACATATTCTTTGCCTTAAAATATTTTTATCTGCACTGCTTGCACAGAGACCATCTTCCACCATGAAACACCAGTCATTGCTGATTAGAAATACCTTCCTGAGAAAAGGATTATTTGATGCCAAGGTGAGGAGAAAGAAGATCTTAGTCTTGGTCAAATAAAACCAAGGCTAAAGAAAACTTTATTAAAGCCCATCTAATCTCCTTAAAAATCCCTCCACAATCACTGCCTGATAGCTATTTCTGTTTTAAACATTTTCATTTCATATGAGGATCTCATCCAATTTAATTTTGCTTGGAAAAGCAATGGCAGCACACTAGTGAGAACAGGGCTTTGCTTGGATCTCAGGGTGCTGAAAATGAAATAGCTTTTAAGCAGCCACTTCTTGACTGGATAGTTCTTAAGAATCTCCAGCTCTTACAACATTGCCCATCCAAACTGCACAACCTGAAGTAACTCAGAAAATCAACATGCTTTTCCCATATCCTGTGTCACATCCTGATCAATATCATCCATCTATTTAGGGATCTCATACACAAACATAACCATCCTCCTAGGTTCTCTTTCAAATGAGCAGTAATTTGGCATCAGCCAACACATTTTCCTCAGTCCTACGTATCTCCTGGCCACCAGGAGCATTAATTGAAACACCTGTGACACCCACAAATACACTTTGCTGGACTAATTTTTTGCCACTGATATGAGAAAATAAAGAGAGAACCACCACTGAGAAGCTAATCATGTAGGTAAGCAAGAAGCCCATCCACACTCAGGCAGACCAGGAGACAACTACTGGCCACTATACAGATTGTACCAGGACAGGAAAGGGTTCCTGCTCATAATAAAGAAGTTTTGCCATTACTTCGTATTGCCACATAGTAAAATCAGAAATACAACATATACTCAATTTTCAACTGCATTTGTTTTGGCAGTTATCATTTCAGATTTGTCACCACATTTTGCTCTCACACAGTGACCAGTCTCTCCCCACAACCTGAACATTCAAAAAGCTCTCTTTACCTTAAGCTCATCTTGAGGATTGATTGTGTTTCTACTCCTTCGACGCTGGAAGTACTATTAGCCGCCACCATCCTTTTGTTTTTCTTTATCTTTACTATTTAAGGGAACCTTTTCCACCTGATCCAGGTCAAAGCCTTTAACTCAGCAGCTGTAGATGAAACATAATTTGCTCAATATCAAAGGGCTTCACAGAAACACAATTAAAAATAACAGTAAGTAAACAGGTGGGACAGAAGCAGGACAAGCATCCCTACACACAGGGTCCACTCTGTTGCCTGGCCAAGGTGGGGATCCTGCCAAGGCCAGCACACAGAAAACAGCAGAAGCAGCTTCTGTGGGAAGAAAGTGACAGAGACAACCCCTTGTAACACACAGCACAAACCTTCCATCACATAGAATGGTTTGCGTTGGAAGGGACCTTACACATCACCTAGTTCCAATCCCCCTACCATAGGCAGGGACACCTCCCACTACACCAGGTTGCTCAATGCCTCATTCAGCCTGACCTTAAACACCTCAGGGAGGTCATCCACAACCTCTCTGAGCAACCTGTTTCAGTGCCTCACCCTCCAGCCTGAATCTCCCCTCTTCCAATTTGCATCCTTTATTCCTAGTCCTGCCATCACATATCCTATTATGAAGTCCTACCCCTGCCTTTCTGTNATTTTCAGCTGTGCTGCCTCAGACCCACACTTCCAAAGGTCAAACCTTTTTGAGTCCTTTCAGCAGCACCAGGGCTGATGGATACAGGGGAGGTTTGCGTGTCCTCAGGCACAGTCTCATTGTGCACCAAACTACTACCTTGCAAGTCTACTGCAGAGATCTGACCTGAGATTCTTAATGAGCATGTTTAAAGAGGACTATATGTATTATCATCTGATAATGGTGTTCTGCTCACTTGAATTACTCACAAAGCCAACTATCTGCTTTTTCTAAAGAAAGATTTAAATGCGTTTTTGCTCTCATTTTAATTTAGGTCTTGTTTTACCTGCTGTTACACCATCTTTGCAAGAAAACTTCTCCACTAGAGCGCAAAGAAAAACTTGTCAGAATTTGCTTATCTTTTTAGACCAGAGAATCATGAAGATCTACATAATGCTTTTCCCTTTGGGAATGATCCCTACAGCCAGGAGGTGAATTCTGGGCTCAAGTCCAAGCACAGAAAGCTTCACACTTCTGCATTAACCTTCAGCACAGCTCTGACTATGATGCACTTCTCAGCTCACAGTTTTCCACCCAGAGTCACAATTCTCCTGGATCACAAGGCAGAAAAAAGGCAAACCTGAGTCCTTAGGTTTTTTAGGCAAAGCTCTGGACAATTCCCATTTAGTTCAAAGGTAGTTTTAACATCATCTTGAGAATTACAACCAAAATTCCATGTATTTCTTCATCTCTCACAACTAGGAACTATCTCCTGGTAGTTTTTAATTTTTGATTTTTCATTTTTCCCTGAGCTCACAATTAAATACTTTCCACTTCATACTTAAAAAGGGACATGGAATACTTTGATTTTTAGAGCTACTTTCTGATTTTGCTCTGAATGCTTCAACTAATAGCCATATCAGATGGGAAGACCAGAAACAATGGATGTAAATTGGAGGGGGGGTCAGATTTAGACTAGACATAAGAAAGAAATTCTTTACAGTGAGGGTGGTGAAACGCTGGAATGGGTTGCCCAGAGAGGTTGTGGATGCCCCCTCTCTGGAGGTGTTCAAGACTAGGCTGGACAGGGCACTGGGCAGCCTGGTCTAGTGGGAGGTGTCCCTGCCTATGGCAGAGGGGTTGGAACTCGATGATCTTTAAGGTCCCTTCCAACCCAAACTATTCTATGATTCTATGATTCTAAGTGAAAAGGAACACTGAGCAGCGATTTCACTTAAAAACCTGCACGACAGCTAATATTTAAAGACATCTAGTGTTTGAAAAAAAAAAAAGCCTTGGAGTTGTTTAGCTTGGTGAAAAGAAGGCTTAGGGGGCACCACATAGTAACCTGAAGGGGGCTACAGAAAGGCAGGGGTAGGACTTTTAATATGTGATGGGAAGACTAGAAATAATGAATGTAAATTGGAAGGGGATAGATTCAGGATAGATATAAGAAAGAAGGGCAGTCAAACACTGGAACAGGTTGCCCAGAGAGGTTGTTGATGCCCCCTCCCTGAGGCGTTTAGGGCCAGGCTGGATGAGGCACTGAGCAACCTGATGTAGTGGGAGGTGTCCCTGCCCATGGCAGGAGGATTGGAACTTGATGATCTCTAAGGTCCCTTCCAACCCAAACTATTCTATGGTTCTATGATCATGCAGATCAGAGAAAGAACTACTGGCAGCTTCAGATCAGAAGAGGAACTACAGGTTTGGAGATGGGAATAGAGAGGAGACAGGCCAGAGTTAATGGTATGTCCATAAATCCATGACACTCTTTCAAGAGAAACTTTGGCACCTCAGCTTTTGCCACAGTTAAATCCCTGTTCAATCAGGCTGAAAATGTTATTTTAAAGATAGGTTTCAACTGCCCACTTGGAATTAAGGCTCAGATGATGAAAAATTACCACAATGATTTATTTAACTAGAACTTTTGCGGTTGAAACAAGAAAAGAGCAAGAAAAATAATTAGGTACTGGATGGCAGGACTAGGAGTGATGGATGCAAATTGGAACAGGGGAGATTTATGCTGGAGAGAAGAAAGAAATTACTTACCTTGAGGGGGGGGAGAAACTGGAGAGTTTGTGGATGCCTCCTCCTTGGAGGTGTTTAAGGCCAGGCTGGATGAGGCATTGAACAACCTGGTGTAGTGGGAGGTGTCCCTGTCCATGGCAGGGAGGCTGGAACTAGATGATACGATCATAATCATCAGGGTTGGAAGGGGCCTTTCAGATCATCAAGTCCAACCATCAGCCCAACAATGACGAGCCTTGTACCTGGACAGGGACTTGAACCCTTGACCTTCATATGATCTTCAAGGTCCCTTCCAACACAAATCATCCTATGTTTCTATGGAGGAAAAAAAAGAGGAAACACAGGCAGAAACTCATCGACCGCGGATCCAGCGCGTTCCCCTTAATAGAGGTGCAGCAGGAGACACAAAGCCTTCACTTTTGGGTTTTTTTGTCTTCCTTTAATAGTCTGTTTGTCCTCCATTTGCGTATGAAGGGCAGCAGGGCTCGTTAGCAAGTGAGCGAGGTGTGGAAGGGCAGTGCCGAGAGCACAGGCCGAGGACTGCCTTACCCTCCCCGCCCTGCCCTGTCCCTCTCCTCGTCCCACAGCTGGGGCGGCTCCGCTGCAGCACAGAGCCCCGCGGGCAGGGGGTCAGCACCGCCCCAGCTGCACCAGAACCTGCCCCCTCCCACACACTGAATCACAGAGTGTCAGGGATTGGAAGGGACCTCAAGAGACCATCTAATCCCATTGCCCTGCCAGAGCAGGAACACCCAGGCCAGGTCACACAGGAAGTTGTCCAAGCGAGTTTTGAATGTCTCCAGAGAAGGAGATGCCCTCTCTGGGCAGCCTGTGTCACTGTTCCCTCACCCTGACAATGTTTTTTATTAAAGTGTTGTGGAACCTCCTGTGTTCCAGTTTGCACCCATTGCACCGAGTCCTGTCTTTGGAGGTCACTAAGAAGAGCCTGGCTCCATCCCCCTGACACTCACCCTTTACATATTTATAGACATGAATGAGGTCACCCCTCAATCTCCTCCTCCAAGCTAAAGAGATCCAGCTCCCTCAGCCTTTCCTAAGGGGGGAGATGCTCCAATCCCTTCATCATCTCTTTGTCTCTGTGCTGGACTCTCTCCAGCAGTTCCCCGTCCTTCTTCAACTGAGGGGCCCACAACTGTGATCCCCTCTGAGGTCTTTCAGGAAGGTCAGTCCATCACTGGCCCTCAGCACATTCCTCATGCTGTTGAGCTCTTGCAGCCTGTTTAAGACCAGCCCAGTTTCCCGAGGGAAGGGAAAAGAAGAAGGGGAAAGAAAAAGTTCTTCCTCATAAAGAAAATTTTCCCTTCTTGAAGTCACCCTGGTACCTTATTCTAGCACATCAGGAATGTCCCTGCCCCAGATCAATCACCAGTGGACAGCAGCGAGTTGAGAGCATTGACCTGGAGGAGAACATGGAGGATCTGAGTTCGAGCTCCCAGGAGACACACTGCTGATGGGCAGCTTTGGAACTGGGATGACTCTAAGCCATTCCCTCATCCTTCCTCACACCTCAGTTTTCAACCAAACCCCAGAGGCCAGTTTAGTGCTCTCACTTCTCCCCAATAAAAATTACTTGATGAACATTTTTGCATAATCAATACAATTTTCTGTTTCTTTCCAAAAGACTTGACCAGCATCGCAATGAGAAATGGAGGTCAGGTCATCAAGTTCACCGTCTATAACATCTTAAATAAATACTGCTGTAGGATGACTGCTCTGGCAGCCTCTGCTGAACTGCCATGGAATTTACAGCATAGATTTAATTCACAGGTTTTTCCATTTTTCCCGTAAGGCTTTTTAAATGGGTATCTAATATTTTTATCTGCATATACTCTACTTTGCTGGAATCAATTGAGCATGTATAATAAGACAACAATAAAATGCATTGACTTTATTTGGTGTACTAGCTGGTTCTTTTTGAATGATTTAGCATATATTGTAATTTCTGTTCATCAACACTGTTGTCTCCTGGGGAGTTTCCCCAAAAGGTTTGTTCATTAGTTATAGTGTGTTATTGGTGGATGTAAACAGGGAATTCTGAAAATGCTCCCTGTGTGAGCTGAGGAGAAGGAGCAAGGTCAGGATGGTCTTGCAGGGCTGCTTCTGGAAAAATTATGTTGTTTTATTAAAGTCATAATCCATGCTGTGAACTTGTGTCAGCCCAGCCCTTCAGATACACCAGGTCTTGGGTAAAGATAAAATGCCCCTTGCCAGGAATTCAATATTGTGTGAGCAAACATTTGTGGGCATCAGCATTAGAGAAGTTCTGGCTGTTTTTGGGGGCAAAGGTGGAAGAATCTCCCCCTGCAGATATTGGTGTTGATAACATGTTCTGTAGGCAGGAGGACAGCATGAAGCCATGTGAGTCACCAGGGCTCTGCATGATGCTGTGACACAAACCGACTGTTGCCTGTGATTGATCCATTGACTAAATATCAGAAAGGAGGGTAAAAAAATAGGAAATTAATGTAGGAATGTAAGGGAGGCAGGATGCAAATGATTCAGATTCACTGGCTTTAATCACTGGGCTCCTCATCCCATGGCAGAGAAAGAGATAAGAAACTAGCGGATAACAAACTAAAAACGGTCTGCACTAATTATGTTAAAACCCTACATGATTTAACAGAATGCAGTAGTATAATTCTTAGGAGTGATTCTGAAAGACTATAGATTTGGTTCATGGTAGATGACAAGGTGTTTCCACAAGGGTTTCCTGAGCAAGGACCCAAACAACTAGAAATCGTCCTTTAGCCAGGAGACTGTCCCTAACAACAGCCCTGTTCTGGGCACAAATTTCCACAGAACTGGGAATAATTTCTTGCTCTTGGCACTGCTGCAGGGAGCCTGTGTTATTAGGGCATGGGCTTTACAGGGGCACAGAACACAACAGCTGATGCTTGTAAATAGATTTTCCACCCTTTTTCTGTATCCATACCACATCATACCACAAATGTAGTCATTGTTTCATGAAAGATCAGGTCAGGGTCCTAAAATAGAGATTCTCATGACCACAGGATAATTGCAAGCCAAAGCTTTTTGCCATCTGCTCTTATCTCCAGCCCTTTCCTTTCACTTCTCCTCTGGATTCTGGCTTTCCACCAGGAATTCTGCAATATTCTCCTTCTTCCACTACCTCTCCTTCTCCTACCACATGAAGCAAACAGCATAACACAGCCAGCCCCTGATGAACACTCAATGCCTCTTTGAAAGGCAAGAGGTTGTAGCCAGATGGTGTTGAAGGAGGAGGAATTTAGGACAGTGAGTTCCATGGATCTGAAGGAAAGAAAGAGCCAAGAAGGAAGAGGTGACCCAGGAGGGCATGCCGAGGTAAGAAGACAAAAGGAAATGTCTCCTTGTAGAGACAGAAATGGAAACAGGAGAAGAGCATCAGAGAGAAAGAAGAGTTGAAGGAAGGAGTATATTGCTCACATAAAAGGCAACCTACAAGGCTGGAAGCAGACATCATTAGAGAAGTTAGTCCAAGAACCAGGTTTATTTATGCCCTGCTATTGCCAACAACTCAACAGCACCAGGGAGGAGCTGCACAATTCACCCCAGGCACACCCCACCAGCAACCCCACCATGTGCAGCTCAACCACCCCCAGACCCAGATCTGCTCTAAAACCCACCTGGGGACAATCATGCCCTTTCCAGTCTCTGACTCATGGTTTGTAGAGCAGCAGCATTACACAAGCACATGAGAAAACAGAGAGACAACCCTGCAGTAAGTGCTGACGCGAGATAGCACCTTTGTTCATTTTTTATGAGGATATCTACCCAGGAGATATTCTAAATAAAGAACCCTTAGGAACAAGGCTGCAGAAGCATATGGACAATGTAAAGCATTAGAATTTTTTTGTCTGAAACACATGTATAACGATCACCTTCCTCTGTCCCAGAAGCCAGCTTAGCCCAGTTACTCTTGCCCTGAAAGAAATATTCATATAAAAATACATGGCAAGGGAGAAGGTTTTTTTACAGACAACCTGCAGATAGGTACCAAAATCCCCCAGCATGTTGGTAGGAGATGGGCTCATGATGCCTGATGCCTCTGTGTAATTTCTGAATTTGCCCTTATATGATTTTAAAAAACAAATACTTTTTCCTAACTGGCACTTGGCTATGTTACTTTCTAAAAGGAGCAGAGACCATCAAGAGTATGGGGAAGGGAGCAGACCCAATATTTTCTGTAATCCAAGCTTCTGAAGAACAAATTTTAAAGCCAACTTTCTTTCTTAGATTTCAGATGTTTATTAAGACATTTTACAGATTAACATTTTTTAATGTTACTAGGGTAAAAAAAAAAATCTCAACAATTTATCATTTAAGGAAAAAAATTACAAATTACAGCAGCTGTGTCTTCTACCCAAAGCCCCAAAGGAAACTAGACATTGGCCTAAAACAGAAGGGTAAAAAAGACAACATGTGCCTGATTTGTCTCAGGCACAGCAGAGACAAAAATTATTAAAGATTTGCCACAGAAAATACAAAGATAGAAAGTCACAAAAACTAAGGAGCTATGATGCCCCCTTTATCATCTACCCTTGCAGAATGGCTGTAGGATGTTCAGAGAACAGAATACCCCCCATTTGGCCACTGGAAGGGAGAAATTACAGGACTCAGCTCCTGGAACCGTGTGGTTCTGAATGTGATTGCTGTCAACATTCATTTTCCAAAGCTTGAAACCACAAAGAAACCTTCCGTTTTTTTCCAGAATACTACATCTGCCTCACTGCAAGTCCACAAAGAATTAGAAAAATAAAACCTGTTCTGTACCAGCAGCTATATATAAATGTTCTGTGAGTATTTATATAGGTATGGTCAGATTTGTCTGGAGCCAGAAGCAGCCATCCTGCCCACCGAGCTCTGAGATCCTTCCAGATGATGAGTATTAACAAAGCAAGGTATATTAGCATTATTGTTATTTTCCACTTTATTTCTGCAGTTTAATTTCATGCTTCAGTTTTGTTTTGTTGGTGTTTTGTGTGCTGGAACATTTGTAATCATTCATTATTCCAGTTGATAGAGAATGCATAATGTTTTTGGAGTGATATGACATTTACATTCACTTATGAGTTATTAGATGTCTTCTTATAAGCAATGAAGAATGTCACATCTTGACATCTTGTATTTTGCTTATCCCTTTGTATCTTCCTCTCTGTTATTCACTACCTGTACTCTTAGTAGAAGCAATAACACTGACTTCAGAACATGTACAGAAATGAGAATTAACACCATCCAGCCAATAACTTACATGCTGCATGTACAACACAGATGTAGGAGATTATTCTGCATTTCTTTTCACATGACTGATATCTTTAAAGGCAAGAAACCTGCTCATGGGAGAAAGTACTACCCCAAGTTGTAAAAACAGGTCTGTATTATGAAGTAAAATTATAGTACTGGTTAACCATCAGTTACAGAGCAAAGAAGTGGGTAGCTTTCTCTCTTAATAAAATCCTCCTGTCATTACCAACCCTGAAAATGGTTATTAAAACCTTAGGTAGCTGCTGGTTATCTGCAGCTGCTGCTCACAGCACCTCCCCATCCAGTGGGGTGCTCTGCCAGCACATTGGGGCAGGATTAGCCCCAACATCAGCCAGTGGCTGGTGCTGCAGAAGTGCTTCATGGGGACACCAACCTATTTAAGGTACTGCTCTGGGTGACCCTGCTGTGGCAGGGGGTGGACCTGGATGGGCTCCAGAAGGCCCTTCCAACCCTGGCCATTCTGGGATTCTGTGAATGAGGGATTACAGATCCTTATGGACATTTGCCAGCCTGTCACACTGAACACTGGGAAGAGAGTGTCTCTAGATGGCATCTCTTATGCCCTTCAAAAAACATAACTCTGAAAGAAACAGAGGTTTCTAGTTTGGTCCCACATCCTTTCAGTTGTGCAAAAAGCAGCACTAAAAAAAAAAAATCCTATATTTCATGCATAGCATCTGCCTTCTCCTAGGGGTTAATTTGCATAAAACTTCCATCAGAAGCATTTAAACACAAAGTGGCAGCAAGTGAAACTGCAAGTAAATGCAGTCCCATGCCAGCATTCCTATTTTCTCCCCCTGTCCTTCAGTGACGTTTGGAGGAGGCAGCATTTCAGGTCTTGCTGTGTATCACCACTGGCTCTCGGTGAGACTGATAAACCAGCTTGACCCACATCCTCACTCAGGAGCTCCAGGAGAACAAGCAATGCTTTTACCCAAGTCATTTTTCCATGTCAAGCAATTTTCCACAACCTGCTCATCTGTTACACAGCTCTGATTTAAGCCACTGCTGCTCCTAAGAGGAGCATCAGAGCATCCTTTCTCAAGGATATGGGATGCTGCAGGCACTTTCATGTTGCATTCATCATAGAGAGAAACATGACAAACAATGATATCAAAACTGTTTGTGAAAACAATGTGCAGATAAAGTGCTGACAGAAGGAAGGCTGGCATAAAGGAGGGGAAAAGGAAAGCAGTAACATGGGAGAGAAAATTCTTCTCAAGCAAGTTATGCCCAGGTAATCCCTTTTCGCTGCTACTCAGATAATTGAAAAGGCTTTGTCTCTACACATTGGTAACAGCTCTCCCTTATTTTGTACCAAAAGGTGGCAGCTCTCTTAACTGCCTTTAATTTGATTGTTCCTGATTCTATTTCCCATAACACTGAAGGGAAAAGATCCAATGAGACACCACTTTGAAAGTCAAGGAAACACTTCCAGATATTCTCATGAACTAACATCTCTTTAACTTTTGCCCTATCTTGGGTTTCTTGGAGGGTTTTTATTAGTAAATTGAGAAGCAGTTTACAAGCAAGTTCACTCAACCAGAGGTTGCATCACATCTACAGACAACAAGTTTGGAGCCCATAGGTCCAAACCATACAAGGATGTTGGAGCATCTAATAGAGGGGCAGGAAAAGCAGTGTGGAGAAGCTATTAGTGTTCTTCAAAACTCAATGAAAGTTTCATTTTTATTCTATATGAATAAATGGTCAAGGGCAAACCTCATTTAAACAAAAAAATCCCCTAGGAAATCACTTTGAAAAACACACTAATGCACCCTCAATGGGAATATAATGAACTTGAGGGGAGCCCAAGCTGGCTAGGCAGAGATATCACTCAAAACTCATCTCTTATTCAGATTGAGCTAGAAGCTCAAGAGCAAACCCATGCAATGCTGAAAGTTAGTTCAAAAGTAAGACACCATCTGCATTTCCTAAATTCACCTCTCTCATTCTGCATGATGCAATTAATTTTAATGTCCTGTTCCCATGCCTGCAGGAGCTGACCTGCACCTGCTTTTGCTGCCTCCTCTTGCTCCTGCAGGCACTTGCTTATCATCTGTGTCCTTTGGCTTTGGGATGCAGGAGGTCATGGGGCTGAGTCACTGGGGCTCAAGGTACCTTCCCTCTGTAGGCAGCTATTTCAGCATGTGCTACAGTGTGTTTGGGGAAACACGTCCCAAGGCAGGTCACAATTGGAACCTGAAAGACTATAAGGAAGTTCTTGTTCTCTGGGGTGAGTGAAATAGTTGATGTAAATTACAGTTATTTCAGAGAGGAATGCAAAGCGTCAGCTACAATGGCATGTGCAATGTAACCCTGCCCAGCACTTGGGGTAGTTCCCTGCCCACAAGTGCTGATAATCTTTCTTAAACAGCCTTTAAATACTTACTTTTAATTTCTTGTAGCATGATGTTCTTGCTGCCCTGGCTGTTATTACCCAGTGATGGCTCAGAAGTCATAGAGGGTGTGTTGGCAGCCTTAGAGGAGCAGCTTGTTTCAGAGTGGCCAGGTGATGATCTCAAGGAGATGTAGAACAGAGTAAGGCATTTTGCAGTGTCTCATCAGTCACTGCCGAAAGCACTAAGATGAATCCCTCAGCAGTCACAGGCTGCAAGCAGCAATTGGATCCTGCCTCTCATATCTCTGATGAGGGAAGCAGCAGAGCCTTGGAAGTAAAACTGTCTGTGACTGACATATTTTGCTTCAGCTGCCAGAGTAATAAGTTATTTCTGTGCAAAAACTGAGATGTAATTATTCCTAATGGTGTCATGTTGACTCGCTTCTTGTGCTGCTAGGCAAAAAGAAGGTAGTTTCTGTAAATACAGGAAACTAAAACCAATTAATAATGAAAAGGATGGCTCTTGCAAGTGTACGCCTGAATGGAGAAGGCAAAGAGATGTGTGAGCACTTATTCCAATCAAAATAACAAGTTTTCCAGCAAGTTATTTCTGATCCTTTCTGTCCATTCCTCATCAGCATTCATAGAAGTAGACATTGTTTGTGAGAACTTCTGCGAGCAAAGGAGCATGTGAATATTAATGGGAATTACAAGAAATGACACACAACTGGGAGTGCCAGGTCTGCATGAGAAGCACTAGGGCACTTATCCTGTGATCTCAATGGGTTTTGCAACATCCCCAGTAACAAACGTGGGTGCAGATGTAGGATTAGATGACTGATCAAGCAGCTGATATTCAAACTAAATGAGCTCTAGGGAAATTCTTGGCTGAGAGCACTTTTGTCTGCAACGTGGTTCAGAAATAAATACTGTTTATATTACTTGGCTGTTAGGGTAGGGAATGGAGAAAAGACCTGCTGATTTCAGTGGGGTCAGATTTTCACCTTAGGCTCTTGTGAACAGCATTGAGCTGCATTTATTAGTTAATCCTGTGACTGAGTAACTGCAGAATTTTGTACTTGAGCCTGGGACTGTTGTTTCTGGTAGTCTCAATTAGAAAATAATCCAGCAATGACTAGGGCATAGCAATGGCTTTCTGAATGAAGAGTGGAAGTACAACAGTCAACTGTTTTCAGCTCAGGATTGTTTTTCTGTTTTGCATGAATAGATATCCAGGATGGTCCAACCCCACAGAGTTGTCCTGGGCAGGATTACATTGCACATTCATTCATCTCTGAAATAACTGTAATTTACATCAACTATTTCACTCACCCCAGAGAACAAGAACTTCCTTATAGTCTTTCAGGTTCCAATTGTGACCTGCCTTGGGACGTGTTTCCCCAAACACACTGTAGCACATGCTGAAATAGCTGCCTATAGAGAGGGAAGGTACCCTCAGCCCCGTGGCCTCCTGCATCCCAGAGACAAAGGACATAGATGATAAGCAAGTGCCTGCAGGAGCAAGAGGAGGCAGCAAAAGCAGGTGCAGGTCAGCTCCTGCAGGCATGGGAACAGGACATTAAAATTAATTGCATCATGCAGAATGAGAGAGGTGAATTTAGGAAATGCAGATGGTGTCTTACTTTTGAGATCCTGCCTTTGCCAACTGACTAATGCCCAGAGCTTGGGGATTCTCAATAAAAGCCAAGAACGCAAAATAGCCGACAGTACAGCAATACTGATTTCTCACACATTTAATCAGCAGGATTTGGTTGTGAGATCCACAGCAAGTCCTTCAGTTGACCTATGATGAGAAGCAGCAGAAAGTTGCTAAAGCTTTCATAGGCCTCCAGCACAGAGGGATGGAGATGGTGATGCCATTTACAAGATGGCCAGTTATTTACAAGACAGCAAATACAGACACCTAATTAATGACTCTAGTTCTACATGCATCAGATACTGCTTGCCATCCCCAGCCCTAAAGTCCTCTTCAGTCCTCAGCAGCTCCTGCTGTTTCACCCACAGCTCTTCCCTTTCTCTGCTCTTCCTCAATAATCACACTCCAAAGGCTGATTGTTTTGGCAGCTTCCTCCACTAGCTGGAAAAAAAAGGTGTTTCCAGCCACCCAGAAGCTGTAAGTCAAAAATGATTTCTCCTAAATATGCATTTAATCTATTCCTTGTGTTTTGTGTAATGCAAATATAGCCACTTTTGAGAAGGTACCAGTTCTCACACACCTGTCACACTGCAGTTGCTTTACCCTTGTGCTGAGCACAGCTCTCACTTGCTTCTTGCTGTATTTTAGTGCTATATTTGGACATTTCCCATATTGGACATTTCCCTCCTGCACCATCCCAGGGCTCTTGTACCCACTTCCACTGGGCTTTTGATAGGGAGCAGATAGACTGCTCATTAGCCCACTAGGGATCTGCTCATTAGTACACCCCAAAGCTCCCCATCACTCTGGTGGCAGAGCTTCAGTAATTGGGCTGTGCATTTTACAGGCCCAGATTTGCATTGCTTCAGCCAAATGCTAACAGCCTGTCCTGTGGCACATCCCACCACGTCTCCCATATGCCAAAACCATTGCAGTTTTGTCACCATTTTCAGGTTCGTCCTGATTATTTGTCAGGAAGAGTTTTAATGATGTGCTTGGTGACCCTTGTTTGCAGCTCTGCTTCTTGCCTTGCCTGTGTGGAAGGAGGGTGAGAACAGGGATAACGTGCACCAGAAGCTGCTTCAGGGCTAGACACCTATCTTGGAGGATTAAAAGCAGGATTCAAACCAGTCCAGGAAATCTTTAAAAGCTGCAAACACCTGCTACAACACCAGTTTCATGTCAGTGACTGCGGCACTGGGGGGTTGTGCCATTTCAAGAAGCAGCTGCTTCTCTCCACTTGTGTTTTGGAAGAGCCCTGGGAAGCCAGGCTCTTTCTCCTGCACCACCTGAGCTTGGCATTTCCAAGGAAAAGCCCTGCCCTGCCTTGCTCTTCCCTCCCCAACACGTCCATGGATCAGAGCCTACACAGCAGACCCCGTGACAGAGCTGGACATTGACTCACATGAATGTTTCCTCTACCTGCTTCATGGAGCAATGTTGCCAAACACCTTTCTCAGCACCATCACCACCAAAGCAGCTGGGATCCAGGAAGAAGGCAAAACTCCACAGGAGATGGAAAGAAAGGAAATAAAAAATCTGTAAATAAATCCAGCCACACAGAGCATGGCTCAGCAGGTCTGTGCTAGGCAGCCCCTTGCTTCCAGCCCATTTTATGTTGATGCCCAGAGCCCACTCTGCTCTGCAAAACCTCTTCAGCTGCTTTTACTTTCTGCACACTCTACATCAACACAAAGATGGAAACAACTGGCTCCCAGCTGGTTTGGTAAGAAAAATGGATGAGGTGTGATTCAGTGTGTGCTTGCAGCTCAGAAGCCAACCAAAACCTGGGTTGTTTCAAGAGAAGTGAGGCCAGCAGGTCAAGGGAGGTGATTTTGCCCCTCTACTTAGCTCTAGTGAGGCCCCATCTGGACTTACTCTGTCCAGTTCTGGAGCCCTCAACATAAGGACACTGAGCTGTTGGAGCAGATCCAGAGGAGGCCACAAAGATGACGAGAGGACTGGAGCAACTCTTTTCAGAGGACAGGTTGAAGGAGTTGGGGTTGTTCAGCCTGGAGAAGAGAAGGCTCAGGGGGGACCTCAGAGTAGCTTCCCAATACCTGAAGGGGGCTACAGAAAGGCTGGGGTAGGACTTCTTATTAGNATGGGATCCATGTCCATGAGCCTGCTACAGAGGGTTGCAGAGGGTCTCAGAGACAGGACACTTTCACTTCAGCCAAACTTCATTGCGAACAAAAAATCCATAGAATCATAGAATCATAGAATAGTCTGGGTTGGAAGGGACCAACCAAGATCATCAAGTTCCAACCCTCCTGCCCAGTGCCCTGTCCAGCCTAGTCTTGAACACCTCCAGAGATGGGGCATCCACAACCTCCCTGGGCAACCTGTTCCAGTATTTCACCACCCTCACTGTAAAGAATTTCTTTCTTATGTCTAGTCTAAATCTATCCCCCTCTAATTTATATCCATTGTTTCTAGTCCTCCCATCCGATAATATGTTAAAAATTCCTTCCCCTGCCTTTCTGTAGGATCATCTTGCACAAATGATTGGAAAAATCAGTGGAAAAGCTCTGAAGCTCAGGTCCAGGGATGTGCAGAGTTGGTTCAAAGGAATATTCATGAGGAGTTGATTTTCTTTATCTAGCTCTACAACTCACAAGTAACATTCAACGAAGTCTCTTTCTGAGTGGTGAGGAGAAGCAGTAAGTGCTTTTGTACTCCATGAGCTCAGGTGCACCAGAGGGTCACATATTCTGAACCACTGAAAATTAAATTCTAAAACCCATCAAGCTAAAATAAAACTCCTTGCAGGGGTGCTGGAGAGCTTGTTACAAGCAAAGATCAGAGCAGCAGAGTTTGCCATTTCCCCTACAACAGGTCAGAAAAGGAGAAAATAACTTCCAGCGCCTATTCCAGAATATTCTGGTTTGTTGCTCTGAATACCCTGGGCTTTCAAGCCTGGGCTCAGCTTGTGGGCTGTCCAAGGCTGTTCAGGCTTGTCAGCTGCCCCAGCAAGTGTTGAGACAAGTCTCATAGGAGACTCCCCACAACATTCAGGAGGTATGGGGAGAAAGAGGATGAAGCAGCTTCCAAGTCAGACTGAGCTGTACCCGTCACAGGCCCAGGGAGCAGATGAACATTCTGAGGTCTAAGCTCTACTTATTTATTTACTAGGAAATATTCTGATAGCACTAAAGTTTCTCAAAACAGGAAGAGAAACCATATTTGCTGAGCTGGCACTCTGCTGATGGCAGGTGTGTGGGAACATAAATGTATCAAAGATATTTTCCGTGCATATTTGATCAAACAAAAAGAAATCCCTTTGCCTCTCAGCCCATTTCTCACTGCTGTGCAAACAATGTTATCACATGGAGGGCTCAGAGGGTAGGATGCAGGGATGAGAGGGTGCCTATGGAGCAGAACTCTGCCAAAGAGGCAACGCTGCCAGAGCTGGGACAATATGAAGTCACCACGAATCTGAAAGAATTTGGTAGGTTTGTTTCCACAGAACTGTCAGGGTTTGAAGGACCCACTGGAGCCCAGTCCCACCCCCTGTCAGAGCGGGATCATCCAGTGCAAGTCACTCATAGAATCATAGAATACTTTGGGTTAGAAGGGACCTTAAAGATCGAGTTCCAACCCCCCTGCCATAGGCAGGGACACCTCCCACTAGATCAGGCTGCTCAGTGCATTGTCCAGCCTGGTCTTGAACACCTCCAGAGAGGGGGCGTCCACAACCTCTCTGGGCAACCCGTTCCAGTGTTTCACCACCCTCACTGTAAAGAATTCCTTTCTTATGTCAAGTCTAAATCTACCCCCCTCCAATTTACATCCATTGTTTCTAGTCCTCCCATCCGATATCATATTAAAAATTCCTTCCCCTGCCTTTCTGTAGGACCCTTTCAGGTACTGATAAGTTACTATGAGGTCCCCTCTGAGCCTTCTCTTCTCCAGGCTGAAGAACCCCAACTCCTTCAGCCTGTCTTCATAACAGTCCAGGCATGTTTGAATGTCTCCAAAGATGGAGACCCCACCACTTCTCTGGGCAGCCTGTGCCAGGGCTCTTCAACCCTCATGGGAAAACCTTCTTCCTCATGTTCAAATGGCATTTCCCATATTCCAATTTTTGATTGTTGCTCAGGCACCAGCAATCACTGAGAAATCTGGCTCAATCCTCTTGCTATTTGGCCATTCTTCTCTTCCCCAGGCTGTACCTTCCCAACAGTAACAATTCAGGCCACATCAACAGTACAGGCATTTTTCAGGCTGCATCTGAGCATTTATGGGCTCCAGTCAGTTCCATGTAGCTTCACACAGACATTGGAAACCCACCAGTCATTCCTTGCCCTGTTTTCCTTGGTACAGTGCTGGACCAGTCCTGACTCTCTTTTCTGCAACTGGGGAAAGAGTCATTCTCTGTTCTGGTTTTCTTGCTTCCCAGCAAACCTCATGTGCCACCCTGGCACCTCTAACACAGACAGACAATTCCCCTGCAAGTTTCCCTAAGCTCACCAAAACAAATTTCTCCACTCCATAGAAGAGGCTCAAGAGACAAGGTGAGTGCAGAGCAGACTGAGACCACCACCTCAGGAGACTGTTTTGTACCAAGAAGACTCATGCAGATTAAAGCTGTAGTGACAGAGCAGAGCCACCCTGAACAGCTCATCTGCAGAGGGGTGTGTGATTATGGGAAGAAGTGACAAATGTCTACAGAACATCCTCCCCTGGCAGACTGGTCTTTAAAAAAGGAGGAAACTCCAAGCAGATTAAAGGACAAAGTCCAGAGAAGATTGTCAAAACAGCTTGATAAATATAACTCAGCAGAGCATCAGGGGCATAGAAACAAAGGACATAGAAGCACAGTGTCTAGAACTTAACCATCATGAGTACAACTCCTCAAGCAACTCCCTCACTCTGTTTTCCAGTTTGTCCAGTGGAAGAGGCAAAGAAACTTCCTTATCAGATATTTCACCTGTCCTCACAAGTCCCTTTTGCTGTATCACCTGCTTTCCTGTTCTAAAAAGCTAGATGGGAATTTTTTTTGTTGTGTTTCTATTTTTCCACTAATGACCTCACTGGGGAAAGATGCTGTGCCCAACATGGTCCTCAGTAATCCCCCAGCCTCTCTATGGGTAAATACAGTCACCAATCTCAGCTGATCCAAATAATTATCAATGTCCTGTCTGAGAATGCTCTGTGCATTCTCAGAGAGAAGATGGTCTATGCATATCTGCAGGGGATAGATGAGAAAAACGCATGTTTGTGGTCCCTGGACAAACATGTCCTGCCAGAGTGGTGTGGCCAGACGGGACAGGACAGCCTGTTTGACTGCTCATTCTCTGATATGATGTTGCCTTGGAGATGATCCCTTCCAACCCAGAGGCTCCAGAGACAGCCGCTAGAAACTGAGGTCCAAAGCAGCTTCTCCATTTTGTCTCTCCCTTTGCCAGCTTGAGGATCTTTCTGAAGTGAGAGCTGCTGCAGCCAGATGTACAAAGCAGGAGGAGATCTGTATTTCATGTGTTCATCACAGAACAACCTACTGGAAGAATATGTGCTCCAGACAAGCTGCTCAAAAAGACACCTACCCGGCACTGTACATCCTGGGGACTTGGCTGGTGTCTCCAAGCTCCTTGTGTGAGATAGTGCTTTCATCCTTGCCTCTCTGAGAATTTTCCTTCCAGGATGCTGCAGGCAGGGTCTAACAAGGAGAAACCAATGTAAAACCAATCAGAGAGAGACCCTTTGTCTACCAGTCAAGGAAGAGGATAAATGGCTGCAAATGAGGGTTGTTGCCATCTTAATAATGCAAACCATCTGCTCAGAAAATTAATGATCAAGGGCTGGGCTTAGAGGATTAGGCCAAGATAGGGAGTTCTTAGCTTTCCCACCTCTGCTCAGCTCCAGCTGGGGTCAGCAGGGCACCTCTTGCGCATCACTTGGGGCCCACAAGTCATACTGAAGAATATCACAGGGTGCATCTCAGTTAAGACCCTGAAAATCTAATCTAATGCCAAGTGGGGTTGGTATAAAAGCTCCCAGTGACTCCCCAGAGCATTTGTCAATAGCAGGCCCACATGATCTCCTGGCTGTTTAGCAGCCACCACCATGGACAGGATGGCCTTTGAAGGTTCTTTCCAACTCAATGATGACTTAACTATGACTCTATTTCACTTCATTCATTAAAGAATTTGTTTATTTAGGAACGCTCAGAGGTCCCATCAAGCAGGAGCTTGGACATGAAGAGGAGAATCCACTCAGTGATAAATGTATGTGCAGGACATGACCAGAAGCACCCTGGTGGCATTTTGAACAATGGGTAGAGGCCAATGAAAGGAAAAATCTATTGAAGTGCAAGTGGAAA
The DNA here is from genome assembly GCA_013400935.1 of Turnix velox. Taxonomy (NCBI): domain Eukaryota; kingdom Metazoa; phylum Chordata; class Aves; order Charadriiformes; family Turnicidae; genus Turnix; species Turnix velox. The sequence continues at coordinate 138,501 of VZTY01021839.1, forward strand.
ACATAGCAGAGAATATAAAAAAATTCAAGTCACCAACATATCGTGGTGCTCTCAGTGCTTCATCCATTACAAAATTGCAACTATGATCTGCCTGATGAAGACCTTTCCAAGCCCAAAGTGCCAGACTCCCATTTTGTTGAGGAGATGGTGCATTTAGGCAGGAGCTGAGGCACACACAGGCAGTTGGCAGAAAGGTTCGTGCTACTGCTGTTATGCCATTAACCAGAAAGTGTAACTGCAGAGGAAGAAGACAACTGAGCTTTGAGATACTTTTTCTGCCTCATCTAGTAATAATCTGTTCATTCTTTCAGAGAACATTCATTAGGCAGGGAAGAGGAGCAGGTGGCAGTACTCCAGTTTGACACATGCAGCAATCCAGGGGGTCTTTATTCACAGAATCACAGAATCACAGAATGACCCGGGTTGGAAGGGACCCCAAGGATCATGTAACTCCAACCCCCCTGTCTAGCAGGGCCACCTAACAAACACATCTACTAGATGAGGTTGCCCAGGGCCTCGTCCAGCCTGGCCTTGAACACCTCCAAGGACGGGGCATCCACAACCTCCCTCGGCAGCCCGTTCCAGGACCTAACCGCTCTCCAAGTAAAGAACTTCCCCCTAATATCCAACCTAAATCTTCCCTCCTTCAACTTGGATCCATTTCCCCTAGTCCTGCTATTGTCAGCCCTTTCAAAGAGTTTACTCCCTTCCTGGGTGTAGGTTCCCTTCAGGTATTGAAAGGCTGCAATGAGGTCACCCCGCAGCCTTCTCTTCTCCAGGCTGAACAAGCCCAACTCCCTCAGCCTGTCCTCATAGGGGAGGTGCTCCAGCCCCCTGATCATCTTTGTGGCCCTCCTCTGGACCCTTTCCAAAGTCTCTATGTCTTTTTTGTACTGAGGGCTCCACACCTGGACACAGTACTCCAGATGGGGCCTCACAAGAGCCGAGTAGAGAGGGACAATCACTTCCCTATCCCTGCTGACCACCCCTCGCCTGATGGAGCCCAGGATCCCATTTGCTTTCCGAGCTGCGAGAGCGCACTGCTGTCTCATGTTAAGTCTCTGTTCCATGAGGTTTGTCTTTCGTAGGTCATCTCCATTGCCCCTCCATCCTCCAATGCTTCAGGGCTCTCAGGCCCATCACAAACCAGGTTCTACAGCTAAGAAGAGTTTCAGTCACAGTTTTATCTCTCCAGTCTGGAAGGTGTTCACATCTCAGGTTGGCTGGATCACCTTCTCTGTGGTTATGCACACATCTCTGTGCCGTATAGTCAGACCAGAGGAAAACAAGGCTCATTTTGTGCATGCCCTGAGGCTGGAATCTCAATCCATTCACAGTCCTGAAAACCCACAGTCACTCCATTAGTTAGAGCCATTCCAGCCAGCCCAGAATCAGAGGTGAGACAGGCACTGAGTGGGCTGAGAACCAACCTCTGCTCTCAACAGGAGAGAAAGAAAATCATCCACTTCATTAATAATGACTCCAAAATCATGCAAGGCAAAACTTCACAAGAACCTGTCTCAGAGTGTTTTCCACAGAGACTTGATCTGGTGTGAGCCCCAAGCCTGGGACCAGTGCTATTTAACATCTTCGTAGGAGATATGGACAGTGGGATCGAGTGCACCCTCAGCAAATTTGCAGATGACACCAAGCTGTGTGGTGCAGTTGATACACCTGAAGGAAGGGATGGCATCCACAGGGACCTTGACAGGCTTGAGAGGTGGGCCCAAGCCAACCTCATGAAGTTCAACAAGGCCAAGTGCAAGGTCCTGCACCTGGGTCGAAGCAATCCCAAGCACAGATACAGGCTGGGTGGAGAGTGGCTTGAGTGCAGCTCCATAGAGAAAGACTTGGGTGTGTCAGTTGATGACAAACTCAACATGAGCCAGCAGTGTGCACTCGCAGCCAAGAAGGCCAGCCAAATCCTGGGTTGCATCAGGAGGAGTGTGACCAGCAGGTCAAGAGAGGTGATTTTACCCCTCTACTCGGCACTG
>VZTY01021839.1:140882-162170 GCA_013400935.1 Turnix velox
TAGTGGGAGGTGTCTCTGCGTATGGCAGGGGGGTTGGAACTCGATGATCTTTAAGGTCCCTTCCAACCCAAACTATTCTATGATTCTATGATACAGGCTGGGTGGAGACTGGCTTGAGTGCAGCCTTGAAGAGAAGAATTTGAGGGTGCCAGTGGATAAAAAAACTCAACAAGAGCCATCAGTGTGTGTTTGCAACCTAGAACCCAATCCAGTCCAGGGCTGCAACAAGAGAAGTGTGACCAGCAGGTCAAGGGAGGTGATTTTGCCCCTCTACTCAGCTCTGGTGAGGCCTCACCTGGAGTTACTGTGTCCAGTTCTGGAGTCCTCAACATAAGAAGGACATTGAGCTGTTGGAGCGGGTCCAGAGGAGGACCACGAAGGTGATGAGAGGGCTGGAGCACCTCCCTTCTGAGGACAGGCTGAAGGAGTTGGGGTTGTTCAGGCTGGGGAAGAGAAGGCTCAGTTGGGACCTCATAGTGACTTATCAATACAGAAAGGCAGGGGTAAGAATTTGGAATACGGTACATGATGGCAGGACTAGGAATAATGGATGCAGATTGGAAGAGGGGGGATTCAAGCTGGAGATAAGAAAGAAGTTATTTGCTGTGAGGGTGGTGAGGTTGCCCAGAGAGGTTGTGGATGCCCCCTCTCTGGAGGTGTTTAAGGCCAGACTGGATGAGGCACTGAGCAACCTGGTGTAGTGGGAGGTGTCCCTGCCCATGGGAGGGGGTTGGAACTAGATGATCTTTAACATCCCTTCCATCCCAAACCATTCTATGATTCTATGCATATCCATAGCTCAGCTCTGCAAAAGAGGGGAGATATTAGTGCCAGTGATGAAAGATTCATACTGGGATTTGCTGCTTTATCTTGCCAGGGATTCTAGGACCAGAAGGTCCCCTTACGATTATCCAGCTTGATCTTGCTGATAACCCAGCAAGCACACCTCCTACCAGGATTTCTACATCAAAGCCAGTGACTGGCATAAGAACTCAGTTTGAAAAGGACACTGGACCTCAGTTCACAAGGCTCCATCACTCAGTAACCCCTCTCAGGGATTTAAGTGCTGCCACTGCCCAAATGGGAACTTTCTTTCTATTGGAATATATCGCACTTTTACTTACAGCCAAATTCCTCCTATTTACCCACTTCACAGGCTAACTGCTATTCAGTTAGATTATTTCCTGCAATAACAAATGAACCTAGGGCTTCAACAGTTATGGATCATACCTGCTTGTCGAAAAAGGAAATTAGAAGGCATTTTACCTGACAGAAGATGAGTTAGAGACTGCAGGTCACCTGTGCCAAGTGCAAGGACATTACTACTTCAAGCTGGGGGAAGTCTAGGAAGAGTGCTTTTGTAGTTGTTATGAAGATCATGATTGATACAAGTGTAATCCAATGAAGGAAAAATGATTGATCTGTTTATGGTTTGAAGTTCAGTTTCAACCACTTTGACTCAGCCTTAAACACATTAGGCTTTTTTCCCACTGAAGGGAGATGCTGCTCAGCTAATTGCATTTGGGGGCTGTAGGCTGAAGTTAGGAAGGTCCAGCTCTAAGAAGAGCAGAGTACTTCCCAGCATGTAATCAGCCAGGCTCCACAGCATCATGCTCTGTGCCTGTAATGGATAATGCTCAGAAACATACAGCAGCAGTTCCCTCCTAAATGGAATGTTATTTCAGGAAAAAAATTGAAATAGACAAACAAAATCTCTTTTGCTACATTTGTAAGGCTTTTTATCCAACAAATCCACCTCCATCACTATCAAATACTTTGCTGGACCAAGCCTGAATTTTCACAGCAGGAAAGAAACCAAAAATCACCAAAGCAAGGGTTAAATATCCTTTTAACTTCTCCCTGCTGTGCTCTCTGGGCCACTAATCAAGACAGAGCTACCAGCTGACCTTCCCAGATTTTTAAGATAGTCCATTAGGAATTCATGATTAATGTGTAATCTTCTTCAGGAAGCTGCTCCTGCTGCAGCACCAACATGCTCACAAAAGTTGGTCAACTAATGAGACCTCCTCACAGAACCTGGGAAGGGGCAGGAGGAGGGAGATAATTTATTTAAGTGGGTAAATGGCTGCAAACAAAAGAAGGTATCTTCAGCAATTCCTTAATTTACTTACTTCTTAAGAAAAAATCTTCAGTCCCCTTTAAGGATGACATATCTGTGACAGGATTTCTTTTTAAATGCTATTTTGTTTAATAAATCATGTAAATTCCAGCTTGTAAACTAGAGCATTACAGACAGGCTTGTAAATAATTAACTGCTCGTTTGCATGAAGGGGGAGAAAATATCCAATTCAGCAAATCAGGCAGGGAGCTGACTGTTTACCCTCATGGTGAATAAAAAGATGGCTCCTAAAATCCTTGTGGGTTCAGTGGTGTGAGCTGAGAGGCAGGGTTTTGCCCTGGATACTGGTTTGAGATGGGGAATCTCATCTTGATGTTTTTGGAGATGGTTTTAAGCACCCCCTAATCCTTAAGTCTTTTAAAGGAGTGCTCTCAGAGCTGTTTATGGTTTTTAGGCTTTTTGTTTGGGTGGTTGGGGGGTTTTTGTCCTAGCACCCTTTAATGCCACTGTCTGCTTTGGGAGCAATAGGGTAGGAGACATGAGCAGCTTCTGCTAAGTGGAAGATAAAATGGGTCCAGAGGGCCATGAAGATGATGAGAGGACTGGAGTACCTCTCTTCTGAGGACAGGTTGAAGGAGTTGGGGTTGTTCAGCCTGGAGAAGAGAAGGCTCAGGGAGGACCTCACAGTAGCTTCTCAATACCTGAAAGGGCTACAGAAAGGCTGGTGTAGGACTTTTTAATAGGATATGTGATGGCAGGACTTGGAATAACAGATGTAAATTGGAAGAGGGGAGATTCAGGCTAAATATAAGGAAGAAATTCTTTCCTGTGAGGGTGGTGAGACACTGGAAGAGGTTGCCCAGAGAGGCTGTGGATGCCCCCGCCCTGGAGGTGTTTAAGGCCAGGCTGGATGAGGCACTGAGCAACCTAGTCTAGTGGGAGGTGTCCCTGACCATGGCAGGGGGTTGGAACTCAATGATCTTTAAGGTCTCTTCCAACCCAAACCATTCTCTGATTCTATAAATAGTTACAGTTCTTACAGTAATAAAAGCATTCAGGACTTCAGAGAAATCTATGTAAGAAAAGAGTGTATTTGCTGGTATTTCAGACTGCAGTGAGACCATTCTCAGGCTCAAACTTCAGGGGCAATGGATTTTGTGTTGCTGGGTGAAGTATTCAGGTAGTTAGTACCAAAGCTAAAGGTACTCAAATTTCTTGTGATGCTGGATCTTGTTCTACCTGCTCTTGAAGACTCTAGTCTTTGAAACTGTTCTAACAGCAGCCTCTTATTTGGACAATAAAAACAGCTAAATAGAGAGAAGAAAAAAAAAACTGCTTTGCCTTTGCAGGGGCTTTCTGCATAAATGCCTCTAGACACATCACAGTGAAATATGCCAGCCAAAGGCACTGCCTTGGCAGTGAAATTGCTATGATATGATTTATTTGACAGAATAACAAGGTGCTACCAAGTCCCTTACTATAATATCACAGTGAAGAATAAAATAAAATTATCAAGAAACAAAACACATTAGGAAGAAAAATTTGCTGTTTCTCAAAAAAGTCCTTGGCTGCCCCAGCCCTTTCTGACCAAATATTGTTCCTGTTTCTCAGGAAGCAGGTGAAGGCTCTGTGACACTTGTGCATATTAGTTGTACTGCTTGGAAGCTGAGGGGGGCAATGAGTCCTAGTATGAAGCCAGGCTGCCTTTAAAATGATTTGTTCTCAGGAAAAAGCAGCCTCTGTTTTGTATCTTTGGTATAAGAGGGTTTTATCTATCAGTATGAAGAAGCTTTGGAGCTTCTGCAGTGCCAAGTAACTGAGGATTTAAAGACTGTATCTAAACATTGATTAGTCTGTGGCTAATTATGGAACAGCCTGGTAGGTCAGTGTTACTAGCTGCTGCCTTTGGGGGACAGAAATAGGCTGGTGAGATGATCTGGGGATAGTGCAAATATCTGGCAGGGCTGTGATAAGAGCTTCTCTTGCTGATGGTTTGAGATCTGTCCTTGGCTCTGCCACCTCTCCCTGCAGGGCTGCAGCACCCCAAGGTGATCTTCTGCCTCCAAGGTCCCTGCAGCATCTTCCTTTGGATAAGGTATGGTGGCACACCAAAGGAGAGCAGCATCTGGACTCCATGCTCTGCACAGGCAGATCAGGCAGGTTGCATTAAAAGAAGTGTGGCCAGCAGGGAGAGGTGGGAATCTGCTCCTCTGCTCTGGGGTGACCCCCCCTGCAGCTGCCTCCAGCTCTGGGGCACCAACAGCAGAAGGACATGGAGTTGCTGGAGCAGGGCCAGAGGAGGTTCTGGAGATGCTATGAGGGCTGGAGTCTCTCTGCTGCGAGGGGGGGCTGAGAAAGCTGGTGGGGTTCAGCCTGGAGAAGGCTCCAGGGAGACCTTAGAGCCCCGCACAGTCCCTAAAGGGCATGCAGTGATAGGATGAAGAGTAATGGCTTAAAATTTGATGAGGGGAGATTAGATGAGGTCTCGGGGGAAAATTCTTGGCCCCTGTCCCAGGTTGCACAGAGAAGCTGTGGTTGCCCCATCCCTGGAGGGGTTCAAGGATAGGTTGGATGGGGCTTGGGGAAACCAGGGTTGATGGAAGGTGTCCCCATCCAGGGCAGGGAGGTTGGAATGGGGCAGCCTTTAAGATTTCTTCCAGCTTGAACCATTCATGTGATTGGTGCAAAGTCTGTCTCTCCTGAAACCTGATCTAACACATTCACATCACCCTCTGCACAGGTTTCCTGGTGAATTCCCTTTCTTTGGGAACCTTGGCACACAGGAGCCTGGTCCTCTGGCCACATAAATTCTCATCTCTAGTGTTTTATGTTGGTTTTGCTCTGTTCCTCCTTCCACCTGCTCTTCCAAGTGGACCACAGTCCTGCCAGGGAGATCAGTCTGTTGCTATGGAAATCTTTGTCACAAATGAAGACTTCACAGCAAGGCAGCAGTATTAAAGCCAGACATTTACATATGCCTCTGGCTCTGGGGGGATTTGGGTCTCCTCACTCCCTGTAGATGCAGCTGCTTTCCCTTTCACCCAAGATGTTGCTGGCCAGGAGGACNAGCAGAAGGACATGGAGTTGCTGGAGCAGGGCCAGAGGAGGTTCTGGAGATGCTATGAGGGCTGGAGTCTCTCTGCTGCGAGGGGGGGCTGAGAAAGCTGGTGGGGTTCAGCCTGGAGAAGGCTCCAGGGAGACCTTAGAGCCCCGCACAGTCCCTAAAGGGCATGCAGTGATAGGATGAAGATTAATGGCTTAAAATTTGATGAGTGAAGATTAGATGAGGTCTCGGGGGAAAATTCTTGGCCCCTGTCCCAGGTTGCACAGAGAAGCTGTGGTTGCCCCATCCCTGGAGGGGTTCAAGGATAGGTTGGATGGGGCTTGGGGAAACCAGGGTTGATGGAAGGTGTCCCCATCCAGGGCAGGGAGGTTGGAATGGGGCAGCCTTTAAGATTTCTTCCAGCTTGAACCATTCATGTGATTGGTGCAAAGTCTGTCTCTCCTGAAACCTGATCTAACACATTCACATCACCCTCTGCACAGGTTTCCTGGTGAATTCCCTTTCTTTGGGAACCTTGGCACACAGGAGCCTGGTCCTCTGGCCACATAAATTCTCATCTCTAGTGTTTTATGTTGGTTTTGCTCTGTTCCTCCTTCCACCTGCTCTTCCAAGTGGACCACAGTCCTGCCAGGGAGATCAGTCTGTTGCTATGGAAATCTTTGTCACAAATGAAGACTTCACAGCAAGGCAGCAGTATTAAAGCCAGACATTTACATATGCCTCTGGCTCTGGGGGGATTTGGGTCTCCTCACTCCCTGTAGAAGCAGCTGCTTTCCCTTTCACCCAAGATGTTGCTGGCCAGGAGGACCCAGAGGTGGACAGTGAGAGAATCATAGAATGGTTTGAGTTTGAAGGGACCATAAAGATCATCAAGTTCCAACCCCCCTGCCATGAGCAGGGACACCTCCCACTAGACCGGGTTGCTCAGTGTCTCATCCAGCCTGGCCTTAAACACCTCTAGTGGTGCCCTCAGAGAGGGGGCATCCACAGCTTCTCTGGGCAACCTGTTCCAGTGTCTCATCACCCTCATGGTAAAGAATTTCTTTCTCATCTCCAGCATGAATTTCCCCTCTTCCAATTTACATCTGTTACTCCTAGTCCTGTCATCCTGCATCTGTCTGCCAGACAGTGGGTCAGCAACTAGCCCTGCATTAATGCCACCTCCTCAGAACACACCTGGGTTCTCCTCTGAGGTGCTGCAGAGCAACAATATGAGCAGCTGATCACCAGAGGAGAGCACTGGGAAGGGATGTGGAGGGAGGGCAGTGTCCAGACCCAAACATGCAGTGGGGGCAAGCAGCCTCCTGGGGTGAGAGATTGAAGCTTCTCCCCAGGTCAGGGGCAGCAGGAGGAATCCACACATGCCATCCTCACGTTACTTCCCCCTGAGCGTTGCTAAGTTTAGCTGTCTTGCTTCCAAGAAGAACTGCTCATTTAAATCCCAGGGCTGGGCTTTGAAAATTTCAGCACGTCCCCTGTACTGCAAAATCAAAGCTGCTTCCCTGCTGAATACACCTTTGATCAGGACTGTGAGAAATATTTGCAACCATGTGAAACTTGAATGATTTGGGGTTTCATTACACCCTTGAAACCCAGACCATTTTCATCAAAGGCATTGCTAAAGTTCAGCCACCCTCTAACAGAACCTTTGATGGTTTATGGCTTGCATTTTGTGTGAAACTCACAGGTTTGCTAGACTTTTTTTTAAATGAAACTACCTGAAAGTAGCTTTCAGTGCATTTTGAGCACATAGAAAAAAACCACAGAATTTTGAGTCATAGGAAAAACCCATCCAGATCAATCTTGTTACATTTACAGCTGCTGCATGCTGTAATCTTGCATGAAGGGTAATTCTGCTAGGTTTGTGGTTGTACCTGGAGAGGCAGTGGTGGAGAACTCTGATGGTTGTCCTCTGCTCTTGTTCCCTCTGATTTGAGGTCCTGTGGCAGCAGAAGGGCTTGGTATTTCTTGCTGCTGTGAAATATCTCATCCCAAGCCATCTGGGGGATTGCACCTGATTGTCCATCAGAGCCATCTGTCAGATCATTATCTCCATTGTGAGGTCTTTTGTGGACTCCCTGGAGTCCAGCTTGTCCTTGTCCTGTCTCTCATCCCTAGCAGAGTCTTTACCATCTCTGGTGGCAAAAAACTTACTCATTACATACTCCCTTGCATGATTACTAATCTTGATGCCTCCTCTCCTGGTCTGCCTTTGCTACTCAGTCTGGAATCTGTTGCTGGGTGTACAGGACTGTACCATGGCCTGGAGGTCCCTTTCCAGCCTGGCACCTGGGGTTGTCCCAGAACTCAGTTCATCCCATAGAATCATAGAATGGTTTGAGTTGGAAGGGACAGTCTGAACCAGGTACCTCAGTTTCATATGCTCCTCTGTCACTGGAGGAGATAAATACAACACAAAATGCTCCACCTACAACATTACCCTGGTTGGTTCTCCATCTGCCCTCAATTATCAGCAGTGAAAAGCAGTACCTTATAATAAAGGGACAGAGCAGCTGAAGAAATGTTAAATTTTCCATTTGCACAGACATTTGTGGTGTATATATTGTATTTGTGCGTGGATTTTGGAAACCACAGAAATGTTCAGAGCTGTGTTTCCTGCCTGCTGCCATTTGCAAAACCAGAAGAGCATTTAGAGCTTCTGCTACCTATTTCCATTTCATCTTTTTATTTATGAATCTGATTTCATTTTGGAAGAGCTGGAGCTTGATTTTGGCTGGTTTTGGAACCCTTGGTCCAAAGGCTCAAACCTGAGGTCAATGAAATGTCACTCCTCTCTTCTGGGTTAGAAGGGAGCTGGGAGAGTAGCATTTCCATTGTATATGTCTTTTTGAGAAACCTTTGTGTGTTTGGATGCAAACTTTTGATTCATCTGAAATATAAGCTTTGGAAAACTATGTATGTAACTGTGATACAGCAAACACTGGAACCTAGCAGCCTGGGTCAAGTGCTGCTGGGAGGGATGCTCCAAGGGATGGCAGACATCACAGCATCATTGAATGGGTTAGGTTGGAAGAGACCTTCCAACCTCCCTGCCATGGGCAGGGACACCTCCCACTAGATCAGGCTGCTCAGTGCCTTGCCCAACCTGGTCTTGAACACCTCCAGAGATGGGGCAACCACAGCCTCTCTGGGCAACCTGTTCCCTTGCTTCACCACCCTCACTGTAAAGAATTTCTTTCTTATGTCAAGTCTAAATCTACCCCCCTCCAATTTACATCCGTTGTTTCTAGTCCTCCCATCCGATATCATATTAAAAAATCCTTCCCCTGCCTTTCTGTAGGACCCCCTAAGGGGGGGTCAATCTAAGGTATTGATAAGTTATTATGAGGTCTCCTCTGAGCCTTCTCTTCTCCAGGCTGAACAATCCCAATTCCCTCAGCCTGTCTTCATAGGGCAGTTGCTCCAGCCCTTTGACCATCTTCGTGGCCTCCTCTGGACCCGCTCCAACAGCTCAATGTCCTTCCTGTGTTGAGGGCTCCAGAAGTGGACGCAATATTCCAGGTGGGGTCTCACCAGTGCCGAGTAGAGGGGCAAAATTCAAGTCCAATCTCCTGCCCTGGGCAGGGTCACATTGTCCAGCAAGTTGTACTTTCTGCAATACTTTCTTCAGTGCCAAGAAATTTGAGCCTTGTCAAGATTTCCTAACTTCCCACAAGCAAAGTCCAGGGACTTTGTTTTAATTGGAAAGGTGTTTAGTTTGAATCAAGGCATCATACTTTGAAATACAGTATTTTGTTTCGCAGGTGAACTAAAATGGCACCTCTCTGGTGGTGACAGTGCTGTGGGGACATTTGCTTCCTGCTCTAACTTTTTGTTCAGTTGTTTGACCACCCCTTCCTTGTCTCCATAAGAGCTGTAGAGCATTTAGGACAGTGCTGAGCCTTCCTGCTTGGTGAAAAGTAGAGCAGTAAATACAAGGAATGGCTGAGGGACCTGGATCTCTTTAGCTTGGAGAGGAGGAGACTGAGAAATGACCTCATTCATGTCTATAAATATGGAAAGGGTGAGTGTCAGGAGGATGGAGCCAGGCTCTTCTCAGTGACCTCCAGTGATAGCACTTGGGGCAATGGGTGCAAGCTGGAATACAGGACATTCCACAGAAATATTAAAAAAAACCCATTTTCATGTTGAGGATAAGAGAACAGTGGCACAGGATGCCCAGAGAGGGTGTGGGGTCTCCTTCTCTGGAGACATTCAAAATCCATCTGGACGCCTTCCTGTGTAACCTGATCTGGGTGTTCCTGCTCTGGCAGGGGTATTGGACTAGATGATGACCTTGAGGTCTCTTCCAATCCCTGACATGCTGTGATTCCATGAAAGCCCAGGAGAGCACAGCAGCAGAGGGTCTTCTGGCTTTGAGGGCCTTCCCATCACCCCCTCATGCTGTGACAAAGGCAGCTGTGGCACAGCCTCTGTGCAGAGCTCTCTGGATGCACAGCAGAGGTGGTACCTAGCACATGGGAGATGTGAGATGCTGGGGGAGCTGGTGAACCTGCTTGTGATGCTCATGTGCTTCCAGTTTTGGTGTGCTGAGGATCAGTGGCTGAGCCCTGCTTCCTTCCATGTCTCTGAGCACGATGGAGCACCCAGATGGCCCAGGGCTCCTGGCACTGCCTCTAATGAGGGCATCAGGGACACAACCTGCCTGTTGCTGATGTTAACAGACAGAGCAGACAGGAGCAAAACCTGATTTGCATCGGCTGAAGTGATGCGAGAGCAAAACCAAGTCATGTGTCCTCATTAGGAAGCTCAGCAGATAGGGATGAAAGTCATAAGGGACAGTAGACTCTGCAGGGCCTGTTTCATTAACACAGTCCCACTCTGCCTCTCCATCTTCTTTGTGCGACTCCATCTCTCCTGTTAAAAGAATTTCCTGCTTTGTGCCTTTCCCTCACTTATTGGATTGGATTGAAACTATGGTGATTTACCACATCTAATCCTCTTGTGTCATCAGTGACCACTGCTTTGCACAACAGCCAGACTTACATAACAAGCAAGAGGTAAGAGATAGGCCAGGTCTTACAGCAAAGCAAATTCAAGGACGGATCTATTGAGTCCACTTTGGAGCAGGGCAGTCAGGAAATCCCATTTGGAGCTTTGTTTCATGCAGGACCCTCCTGGTGAGCAGCTGGATTCTGAGCTGGCTCCACCTCACCAAGAGCCACAGGAGGCAAATGGTGCTTGTGGAATTCAGGTCAATGTAATCATGGCCAAAAACTTTTTGTCTGGCATCCTAAGGAGATAAAAACTCTTTCAATCCAGTGAGACCTGGGCAGGCTGGAGAGCTGTGTGGGGAGAAATGCAATGAGATACAACAAGGGCAAGTGTAGGGTCTTACATATAGGCATGAGCAATCCCATGTATCAGTATAAGCTGGGGACTAACCTGTTATAGAGCAGTGTAGGGGAAAGAGACCTGGGGGTCCTGGTGGGCAGCAGGATGAGCACGAGCCAGCAATGTGCCCTTGTGGCCAAGAAGGTCAATGGCATCCTGGGGTGTATTAGAAGGGGTGTGTCAGTAGGTGGAGAGAGGTTCTCCTCCTCCTCTACTCTGCCCTGGTGAGACCACATCTGGAATATTGTGTCCAGTTGTGGGGCCTCAGTTGAACTCAGTTGAACAGAGAACTGCTTGAGAGAGTCCAGCAGAGAGACATGGAGATGATGAAGGGATTGGAGCATCTCCCTTATGAGGAATGACTGAGGGAGCTGACTTTCTTTAGCTTGGAGAAAAGGAGACCAAGGAGAGACCTCATTCATGTCTATAAGTCTGTAAAGGGTGAGTGTCAGAAGGATGGAGCCAGGCTCTTCTCAGTGGCCTCCAATGATAGCATAAGGGGCAATGGGTGCAAGCTGAAACACAGAAGGTTCCACAGAAATATTAAAAAAACCTTTTTCATGTTGAGGGTGAGAGAAGAGTAGCACAGGCTGCCCAGAGAGGGTGTGGGGTCTCCTTCTCTGAGATGTTCAAAACCCATCTGGATGCCTTCCTGTGTGACCTGATCTGGGTGTTCCTGCTCCGGCAGGATTGGACTGGATGATCTCTTGAGGTCTCTTTCAATCCCTGACACTCTGTGATTCTGGGGAAAAAAATAATTTAAAAATAACCCTGTAACTACATCTGAATAAAGTTCCCACTGCTCACTTCCAGCTAACCTCTGAGGTCTCTAAGGGGAGGTTTTCAGATGCTGACTCCAGGTCTACAAAGTCACACATCTCCAGTGGAGATGCAGGAGCTTGGGAGCGCACTTGTTTTTGTGTGCAATGGCTTGTGTGTGCTGAAGCTTTTGGATGTGGTGCTGTTGTGTGTGGGCTTTGGGAGATGCAGCATTTGCAGACAAGGGCCATCTCTCTGAGTGTGCTCCTGTCCTGCTGCAGCCACAATCTTGGAGTTGTCCCTTCAGGAACAGGGATTGGGAGTGGGTGTTTGCACACACAGTCAGTGCACAGCTGTTGTGGGAGTGGGGTTTTTATGGGTCAAAGCAGGAGCCAGGCTGGGATAAATTGTTCTGCAGACCTAAGAGCACAGGCAAATGTGGGCAGTGAACATAAAAGCAGAATGAGAATCTGTTATTCTTCGTCAAGCTGGACTGAAGTGGTGAGATGAAGAGGGACAGCTTCTGTCTTCCCTCCAGGATGCTCTGTGTGAAGGACAGCATCTTTCTTGACAAGGCAAGCCAAGATGTTAGGGCATTATGGGATTCTCACTTGGCAAAAAAACACTAGAAAAAAAGTCATAGGAAATGGTCTAGCAACCAAAAATTAACAATTTTGTGTGGATTCTGGATTTCTGGAATACAGAGTGCTCTTGTTGGCATCTAATTGCTGTGGATGGTAGCTGAGCTGATGAGATGAAAGCCAACAAGTGCCTCCTGAGCTGGTCTCCTGCTAGATGGCTGATAAAAGAAGTGCTCTGGGCAAGTGAGGGCTGAGCAAGAGGAAAGGACAGGGCAGCTGGGGAGCTGCAGAGGAAGAGAGAAGGTCAGGCCTGTGAGAGGGAACTGGTGATGCCAGTGATGATTCCCAGAGAGCTGGGGTGCCAGAAAGGCAGATTGGAATCAGGATCTGAAAACTGGGTATAGAGGAGAATTTGTGAATAAAGATCATAGAATCATAGAATCATAGAATAGTTTGGGTTGGAAGGGACATTAAAGATCATCGAGTTCCAACCCCCCTGCCATAGGCAGGGACACCTCCCACGAGACCAGGCTGCCCAGTGCCCTGTCCAGCCTAGTCCTGCACACCTCCAGAGATGGGGCATCCACAACCTCCCTGGGCAACCTGTTCCAGTATCTGACCACCCTCACTGTAAAGAATTTCTTTCTTATGTCTAGTCTAAATCTATCCCCCTCTAATTTATATCCATTGTTTCTAGTCCTCTCATCTGATATTATGTTAAAAATTCCTTCCCCTGCCTTTCTGTAGGACCCCCTCAGGTACTGATAAGTTACTATGAGGTCCCCTCTGAGCCTTCTCTTCTCCAGGCTGAACAACCCTAACTTCTTCAGCCTGTCCTCATAGGGCAGTTGCTCCAACCCTTTGATCATCTTCGTGGCCCTTCTCTGGACCCTCTCCTATAGCTCAATATCCTTCCTGTGTTGAGGGCTCCAGAACTGGACGCAATATTCCAGGTGGGGTCTCACCAGTGCTGAGTAGAGGGGTAAAATCACCTCTCTTGACCTGCTGGTATAAAGGAGAAATTGCTAACATTTATTTTCCCATGAGTGAGGTGAGACACTGGCCCAGGATGCCCAGAGAGGTGGTGGAGGCCCCATGCCTGGAGACATCCAAGGCCAGGTTTGCTGAGGCTCTGAGCAACCTGATCTAGTACAGGATGTCACTGCAGGAGGTTGGACTAGATGGCCTTTGAAGGTCCTACCCAACACATTCTATGACTCTGTGAAGATTCCTATGGTTCAGCTTCTGGATTTCCATCACCTCTTCAATGCAGAGATGATGTTGAAAATGAAGTATCTTTTGATGCTCCCTCCCTGAAGGTATTTAATGCCAGGCTGGATGAGGCATTGAGCAACCCGGTGTAGTGAGAGGTGACCCTGCCCATGGCAGTAGGGTTGAAACTAGATGATTTTTAAGGTCCCTTCCAACCCAAACCATTCTACAATTCTGTGATTCTATGATTTACTGTCAAGGCTGTGTCCCAGAACAACAGTGGATATCTGTGTCACCAGCACGGACATTGCAGGCTGGAAAATGAATGCTGCTCAGACAGTGCTGTGGGATCCCATATGTGACAGTTTGGGGTGAGGCCACTCCAACTGGAGCCCATGGCTTAGAGCTGCAGCAGGTTTTGGGTGGGTGTGAGCACACAGCCTGTGTGGAGATCAGCTGCCATGTGTGTGTGTGTGTGTGCTTGCAAATGAGTGTGTGCAAACCATATGGCACGTGAGAGCAAGTCAGCACACACAGCATCAGAAGACAGCCAGGGAAAGCAACCCTCCCTCCCCCCACCAGGAATTTGGGCCTGACCTTATGCCAGAGGAAAGAAATTCAGAAGGAGCTCTGCAGAAAGCAGGAGGTCCATGGGGAGATGGATGCCTGTCAGACTCGGAGATTAAATGGAAGAACGACAAATCTGGATTGTTCCTGCCAAACCCAACTTTGATTACTTTATAATTCAACATGTGCTATCAGCTCTCATTATTAGACAGCCAAACTTCCTCCACCGTGGGAAGAGACTGAGATGGAGCTTTCTAGCCCTGTGTAAGTTAATTACAGTACACATGTTAAAAGCAGCATCTGTCTTAGTCAATCTAGTTGATTATTGCAGCACTTTATTTTTAGTCATCATCAAGGTGAAGGATGACACTAACAGAAGTGGAGAGCTTCCCGCAGATCTTGCTCAACTATGAATTCTCCAAAACAAGCTCTGCCCCCTCTCTGGAGGTGTTCAAGACCAGGCTGGACAAGGCACTGAGCAGCCTCATCTAGTGGGAGGTGTCCCTGCCTATGGCAGGGGAGTTGGAACTCGATGATCTATAAGGTCCCTTCCAACCCAAACTATTATATGATTCTATGATCTGGTGGGACCTTCCCTTCTGGAACTGGGCTGGGTGAAGCCCTTGATTAGACTTGTAGGAAAAAGAGTCTGTGTAACCTGCTTTGACTCCAGCTGTACAACAGAGCTGCTGGGGCCTGGCTATTAAAATCAGCTGTGGAAACACCAGGGCTGTTAGATCTTTACGGTACTCCTGTGGCCAAAATTTTTGATGCTCCCCTTCTATTCTGAGCTCCCTCTGATGGGAATGTTTCTGGCCTCAGAACTGAGAGCTTTGATTTACCACCTAAGAGCACCCTGTACTTTCCCTCATGTCTAATTCTGCTGCCTGGGGTTATTTTAACTTGTGGGGAAGATCTACAATGTGGGAACATCAGGGGGGACTCCATCAAAGACAATGAAAACACAGAGGGGAGTTTTCTTTGCAAATGTGTGAAACTTCTCCTGAACAGCTGAGAGGTCTCAGAATTTGGTTAGGAGCTCAAAGGATGGCAAGAGCTCCTGCCTCCTCCTTTAGGGCAGGTGGCCTGGTGTGGTGTGGAGTTAGTATCTGTGGTATGTTTCAGTGCTCTTGGCTGTGACAATACTGGGAGGGTGTCTCTGACACCATTCCTTATAAAATCCAGTCCTTGGAAAACCTTGGATTGCTTTCTATTCACAGCACAAACAAAACTAATCTGTTTTCTTCCCACTAAAATGAACAGGTGAGCAAGGAATGGAGAATCTTGAGCAGAGAAAACCCTTCCCTGTGGGTGCCAGAGCAGCAGCACTTGTATGCCCTGTTAATGAGCAGCTTGGAGCAACAGCAGTGTGATGACAATGGCTCTCTCCAGGGATGTTCCTCAGGGAACTGCTTTATGATCTTATGGTCAGGAAGTCAGTTACAGTCAGACAGTGATGATCAGACAGTGATGTAAGGAGATCCTCTTCAAATCCAAACCAGCAATATCCCATGGTCCTGTGTTTGTTCTCAGAAGAACACTTCCCAGAGGTCTTGGTTTTCTGAGCTGGTATTTTTAAAAGTTGAACTGCTGGCAAAATATCTTCTCTGTGTTTTCAGCAGAGGTGTTACCAGCCCCAGTGGTGGGGTTTGTGTGACAGATGTGTACACAGACACCTACAGCAGTGCTGCTGCCTGTTTACCACATCAAAAGGAAATCTGAAGGGGCTGACTGTCTCTGTGTCCTGCAGCAGGCTGGTGGGCTGATGTGACAAGAGATCAACCTTCACTGGGGTTTGTGCAAAGACCATTTCCAGTGTGAGTTCATTATTCTTATGATTCCTGTCTTTTGCTTTGCTGCTTTTGTTTCCAGAACCAGCAGAACTAAAATGTGGCTAGTAAAAGCAGATGTGTGATGGAAGGAATAGGAATAATGGATGCAAATTGGAAGAGGGGAGATTCAGGCTGGATATAAGAATGAAGTTCTTCACTGTGAGGGTGGTGAGACACTGGAACAGGTTGCGCAGAGAGGTTGAGGATGCCCTCACCCTGGAGGTGTTTAAGGCCAGGCTGGATGAGGCACTGAGCAACCTGGTGTAGTGGGAGGTGTCCCTGCCCATGACAGGGGGGTTGGAACTAGATGATCTTTAAAGTCCCTTCCAAACTAAACCATTCCATGATTCTAGGACTCTCTAGTGTAAAGCTGTATTTTAAATGTACAACAAGGGTCATAAAAAGGTGGCCATGATTCCAGATGCTTCCTCCCCACCTCATCAGCAGCAAACCTCCACCATCACTACTTCTCCAGGTCAGAAGAACTCAGTAAGCAGAGACATACCTGTTGGTACTGTAACTCAGTGTAGTCTCCAGGTTACCCTGCAGAGATAAGAGGTGGGAACATGCAGTTCAGGTATTAAGGGAAGCTCTTTGGGTATTTCTGATTCAAGTGGAGTAGTGGCTCTTGAAGTGTTTTGAGGAGTCAGGTGCTGTGAAATATTTTGAGTAGGAATCATTAAATACTTTGAGGAACCACCAGCTGGCTTTCCAGTCAAAATGCAGGTAAATTAGCCTGGCTGGGAGGAGAACTGATGTTCTTTGGGACTCCAGTGATTTAGTAGCCCTGTCCCCATCTTCCTATTCAGGCCCCACCCAGAGGGTGTCTCCAGGATCAGTCCCACAGGAACAGCTGGAGCACAGCAATATCCATGAGCAGTGGAGCCACAGTGTCCACCTCCCACTGACTACCAAGGGAATGTGTTTATTACAAAACATTTAAAAGCTGTGTGACTGGAGAGAGCTGTTACTCAGTGGGAGACTGCTTCCAAAGGTCACAGTTGCTTTGTGTTTACTCCCAGGACGTCTGTGGAGCCACTCTGGCAAGAGGGATGGACAACATCCCGTCCTTGTTTGCCAGCAGGATGGCTCCCACTGCCCATACCATGCTCCTCTTGCTGCATCTCATAGAATCATAGAATGCTTTGGGTTGAAAGGGACCTCAAATATCATCTAGTTTCACCCCTCCTGCCATGGGCAGGGACACCTCCCACTAGATCAGGCAGCTCAGTGCCTCATCCAGCCTGGTCTCAAACACCTCCAGAGAGGGGGCATCCACAACCTCTCTGCGCAACCTGTTCCAGTGTCTCACCACCCTCACAGGAAAGAATTTCTTTCTTATATCCAGCCTGAATCTCCCCTCTTCCAATATGCATCTGTTACTCCCAGTCCTGCCATCCTGTACCCTATTACAAAGTCCTACCCCAGCCTTTCTGTAGCCTCCTTCAGGTATTTAGAAGCTATGAGATCCCCCCTGAGCTGTCTCTTCTCCAGGCTGAACAACCCCAGCTCCTTCAGCCTGTCCACATAAGGGAGGTGCTCCAGCACTCTCATCTTTGTATCCCTCCTCTGGACACACTCCAACAGCTCAAAGTCCTTCTGCCTTCTGCCCATCCTTCCAGCCTTATGCTGGGGCAACCTGAGTATGAGAGGAATCTCTTCTTCCCATGGCCCAGCTGTTATGGAGTGAGTGGCCATGGTGGCAAGTGCTGCTGTTGGTGCTGTATCCAGCAGGGCAGGGCAGGGTTGTGTGTGTGCCCACACACACAGCAGGGGAATTAGACTCAACTTTACTGTTCCTGTAAGCCAGAAGGACTGATAGACATGGTGAAAATGCCTCTGATCAGCACAAGGCTTTGTAGTGCCTCAGCACCCCCAGGGAGCCTGCACTGGGGCCAGCACAGTGATCCCTCTCCTGCAGATGCTGCCTGCCCTCCTCCTCCTCCTTTGCTGCCCAGCATGACCAAGTGGCACGGGGTGAAAGCAGAGGAAGGACTTGCTTCTCATTTGGTAACCAATAACTTCCAAGTCCATCTAAGAGACTTTCAGCTCAACTGATCTTTTTGCTCCTTTCATGTCCTCTCATTGTTTGCCAAGCCTGCTAATGCAAGTGCCGAATAAGCAACTGCACTCCGAAGACATGAACAAATAGGGAAAGGATAATAATATCCAAAGGTTTTACAGGAGAGGTTAAAAAGGGAGCCAGGCTGCAGAGGCTGCTGAATAGTGCTTTGCTTGACTGATGCTACAAAGGCAAAAGGCAGAAAAATCCTTGGAAAATGCCTCTGAGCTGTGATTGCTTTCTCAGAAAGCCTGACAATTACTCATGAAAGGAGTTCTTCCAAGCTTCCAAGATGCATTAACAATGTTATTATGAAATAATTAAGGTGCAGGGAATAACTTGAGATCCACTCTGCCCCTCACTTGCCCATCTTCATGTAGAGGCAAGGTAGCAGTACTGAAGCAGTACAGGCTGAAGGAGTTGGGGTTGTTCAGCCTGGAGAAGAGAAGGCTCAGGGGGAACCTTATAGTAACTTATCAATACCTGAGGGGGTCCTACAGAAAGGCAGGGGAAGGAATTTTTAATATGATATCGGATGGGAGGACTAGAAACAATGGATGTAAATTGGAGGGGTGTAGATTTAGACTTGACATAAGAAAGAAATTCTTTACAGTGAGGGTGGTGAAACACTGGAACAGATTGCCCAGAGAGGTTGTGGATGCCCCCTCTCTGGAGGTGTTCATGACCAGGCTGGACAAGGCACTGAGCAGCCTGATGTAGTGGGAGGTGTCCCTGCCTATGGCAGGGGGGTTGGAACTCGATGATCTTTAAGGTCCCTTCCAACCCAAACTATTCTATGATTCTACTTAGAAGCCCCCAGACTATAGGGGTGGCCCTGGCTCCCTGTAGCCCCATCCCAGCCATCTGCAGTACACAGTGATGGAGCACTTCTGCTGCAAGGAGAGGCTGAGAGAGCTGGGGATGTTGAGGCTGGAGAAGAGAAGGCTGTACCTGGGGGGGAGACCTCACAGTGTCCTCCCAGTGCCTGAAAGGGGCAACAGGGATGGGGCTGTTTAACAGGGCATGGAGTGATAGGACAAGGGACAATGGTTTAAACTAGAGCAGGGCAGAGTTAGATGAGACACTAGTTCTTTCCCATGAGGGTGGTGAGACACTGGCCCAGGTTGCCCAGAGAGAAGGTGGAAGCCCCATCTCAGGAGACATCCAAGACCAGGCTTGCTGAGGCTCTGAGCAGCCTGATGTAATGCAGGATGTCCCTGTCACTGCAGGAGGGTGGACTAGGTGGCCTGTAAAGGGCCCTTCCA
Source organism: Turnix velox (assembly GCA_013400935.1). Taxonomy (NCBI): domain Eukaryota; kingdom Metazoa; phylum Chordata; class Aves; order Charadriiformes; family Turnicidae; genus Turnix; species Turnix velox. The sequence goes on from VZTY01021839.1 coordinate 159,660, forward strand.
ACTCTATGCATTCTATGACTCTATGAGTCCTGACCTCAGAGGTGAGAGCTCCAGAGCTGCTTTCTCTGCTGTCCATTGCTCCCACTGCTACTTGGGAGCATCCAGCATCTTTCCACTTCTCCAGGGGATTTCTGTGTAGACTGAGCATTGCTGAGCAAAGAAATTATAAGTCTGGATTAATTCATAAATCCATTGAGGAGCTGATTGGTATCTTCTCCTGCTCATCTTTTCCCTGTTTACTCTGTGGCTGAGAACTGGAAGCCTGTGTTTATTCAAGCAAATTCTGTATGTGATTGTGTGTTTCTGGAGAACTAAAAAAAGAGATTGTGTAGCATGAAAACCTACAAGTGTGTCAGTGATAAAGCTGAGGTACTTAATAGAGAAAGCCTTTCCTTTGTCCTCCCCTTTACTGCATGCTACATGGAGATCTGATGTTTGTGTCTGCCCACAGAAGCTCAGCCTGGTCCAGAGCAGCTCCATCAGTGCTTGGTGCCTGTGGGGTGCCAGTGGCTGTGGGCAGTGAGGCAGGAGCTGTGTCTCCATATGGGAAAGCTGCACTGAGAGCTGAGACTCAGAAGGATGGACATAGCTGCATGCACAGACATAAACGGGATTTTTTCATTTTCATCTGATGTGTTCCCTGCTGTGAATCATAGAATGGTTTGGGTTGCAAGGGACCTTAAAGATCATCTAGCTCCAACCCCCCTGTCATAGGCAGGGACACCTCCCACTAGACCAGGTTGCTCAGTGCCTCATCCAGCCTGGCCTTAAACACCTCCAGAGAGGGGGCATCCACAACCTCTCTGGGCAGCTTCTTCCACTGTCTCAACACCCTCACAGCAAAGAATTTCTCTCTTCTCTCCAGCCTAAATTTCCCCTCTTCCAATATGCACCTGTTACTCCTAGTCCTGTCATCCTGCCTCCTCGTCCTACCTTTCAGCCTTTCAGTAGCCCCCTTCAGGTATTGATAAGCTACTATGAGGTCCCCCCCTGAGCTTTCTCTTCTGCAGGCTAAACAATCCCATCTCCTTCAGCCTGTCTTCAGAAGGGAGGTGCTCCAGCCCTCTCATCATCTTCGTGGCTTCCTCTGGACCCGCTCCAACAGCTCCATGTCCTTCTTATGTTGAGGGTCCAGAACTGGGGGGGGCCTCACCAGAGCTGAGCAGAGGGGAAAAATCACCTCCCTTGACCTGCTGGTCACACTCCTCTTGGTGCAGTTCAGGACTGGGTTTGCCTGAATGCTCCCCCCGAGCCAGCCTGTGCTTCCAGCCAGTACTGATGCATGTGGCACAGGGGTGGCTTCCAGCTCTGGGACACTGAGTGCCCTTTCACAGGCTGCCTGATGGCCAGGCACTTTGTTTCCCTCTGGATCCCATCAGGACTGAGCCTGGAGTTCTGCTCTCTGTGGCTCAGATGTGAGTGCTGGGAGATGAAGCTGTGCCAGGAAATTAATTTACTGGAATCAGAGACAGAGCCATGTAGAAACCATGTAAAATTAGTGAACTTTTGAGTCCCAACTCCACTCTGAGAAAGCAGTAGGTGGGGCACAATCCTGCTTGGTACAAAAAGCAAGGGGCAGCACCATTCACCCCATGGTGTCAAAGCTCCAGGAAGACCGGGCTGGACAAGGCACTGAGCAACCTGATCTAGTGGGAGGTGTCCCTGCCTATGGCAGAGGAGTTGGAGCTAGATGATCTTTAAGGTCCCTTCCAACCCAAACCATCCTATGATTCTATGATTACACTTATTATTGCTGCACTTTCCTAAATTCTCAGCTTGTTACAAGCTCATTCTTCTTTCTCCTGAAAGCCAGGTCAACATACTCCTGAAATGTTGTCCCATTTAGCTTTGTCTCAGATGATGAGAGCTCACACCTTCCCAGTGATTTCTAGAGATGCCTGTACCAAGGAAGGCTTTACTGAAGGTGGAGACCATCGGTATTTACAGGGAGAACTGGCTGAAAACTGTCACAGCTCTTCAAGAAGACTTATGGCTGTGGCACCTGCTGGAGCAATCAGAAGCAATTAGTTTAATTTCACACCATAGCTCCCAGCTCTCTCCCTTTATATTGCTGTGGGTCTGCTTATTCTTGGATACTGGAGTAGTTGAAGAAGCCACTTCCATAAATCCACCTTGTCTTTGGCAAACTATCATCTCCAGTGATTCTGGAGATAATTTCTCCACACTGTCTGTACACCCAGCGGGCTAGAGTTCCTCCCAAGGACAGGAGATTCAGCCCTGCATAGAATCCTGTGTTATTGCCACAATAGCCAGGAGATGCTGTTGTGACCACTCAAGCCAAGAGGAGGAAGTTCTGCATTGCTTTCTCTGCAGTCAAATATTGTCATCTCAACCCAGAACTGCACTAGGGTGACAGTCTTTCCCAAGTGCATTCCTGTTAAAGTCAGTGGTGCAGAATCCAGACTGTTTACACGGGGTTTTTGCACCCACAGATTCAGTGAGATGAGTAAAAATACCCCAGGTTTGACAAAGAGGAATTAAAAAAAAAAA
>VZTY01021839.1:162213-180593 GCA_013400935.1 Turnix velox
AAAGAGAAGTTTCTGAGATTTGCTGCTAAGGAGATATGTTATGGACCAAAGGAGATGTGTAGTTTCCTGTTCTGCTATTTTCTTTCCTATCTTGAACTCAGTTGAACTGTGTGTACTGTCAAGCATTTCTTTTGTAAATCCATGGATTAATTAGCTGCAGGACTCAATACATGTCCTGAGAAAAACACTTTGTGCTTTCTGATGTTGCCTTTAATGTAAAGACTATTTGACAGGAGGTTTTCAGCAACGTTTGCCTGATGACTCATCTGAAGCACAGGAAGGAGTCTATATTCCCATTTACCTGGATGGGAAACAGTACCCTCCTGTTGGTGTTTGATCATTTTCTTTGAAAGAAAATGTCACCCTTCTAGAAGATCTCAGGTCCTTAGTTCAGAACTTTAGCAATCTAGATTCAGCCCTCTTCAAAATCAGTGGTGACACTCCCCAGCCCTGCTGATGGGAGCTGGGGTACCATCTGCCTCTGTAAGGTGCCAGTCCCTCTGGCCTTGTGCTTGGGACACTGCATCCTGCACCAAGCTGAGGCAGCACCTGGTATAAACCATCTTCTGGGACAGTTTCTGCACAGTCCCAGGGACCTCCTTCTGTATATTCTAAGTGCACAGTCTATTCTGTGTCCTAGGCTGTCTCTAGGAGGAGGGAAACCAAGTGGAAGAAGAGCCAGTTTACCTTATTTTTAACTCTGCAGGTGTCCAAGCAGAAGATAGCACTGATACAGAGAAGCAGATCAGTGTCCTTCCCATGTTGGAATGTGATGGCAGTGAGGACCAGACACTCCTCAGCAGAACCTGCCAAGAGCTTGGGGTGCAATTGGGCCACCTGGGAGAGAGATGGATGGACTTTTCATCCCCATCCTCTTCACCCTAGATCACAAAGACTTGCAAGGCAATAGCACAGAGCTCCTTGGCTATTCTGCTTCATGCTGGGAAATATCACAAGGCATCTGATGTACTGGCAGGTTGTCTCTGCTGTGATGGGCAACAAGAACCCATGTCCAGTCTTGGCAACTTGCTATTCCAAGGTCTCAGAGCCACCAAGGAGAGAAAGTCCATTTCAGCACAAGTCTGGCATTAGCTTACATGACAAAAATTATGTTTTGCCATCAGAAGGGCATGGAACCTTTATGTTTTTTTCCCTTTTTTTTTTTTTTAATGAAACACACAAGTCTGAAGTAAAGACCTAAACCCACAGGGATGCTCTAAACCCTCCAAATTTTTCCATGCTTGAACTTCACATGTGGCTCTCTGCCTGCACAAAATGAATTAAAGGTTTCAATCCAAGCTCCTGGTTTAAAAAGCGCTCACATGACAGCTACCACTAATTGGCTCCCTCATTAGCAGCCTGGGAGAGCAGAGAAGGAGTGAGCACCAGCCCAACATCTGCTCCTGCCCCAGCAGCTCCTGTGATGGGCTGGGAGGCAGAGAAAGGAGGTCCAAATGTGGGACTTCTTCTCAGGAACCCAACATCAAGCTCTGCTTTCCCAGGCCTGAGGTGTTAAATCCTCTTGAGTTTTGTTTGTGATGGAAATGTCACTCTGACAGATTAATTGAGCTGTGAGGAATGGGAGGTAACGTGAGCAAAGGATGCAGTGGTGTTACCCAGCATTATAGGTGCTGCTGCCTGCAGTGGTGGCTGTCTGGAATGTTAAAGGATTGCAGTCCTGGGTGCAGCAAATGAAACAATCTAATAGGGAAAACCCCCATAATTTCAGACTCCTCTGCAACTGAAGGAAGGGGAAACATGTGGGAAGTAGTTCTGTGGTGAGTACAGCGGTTCTGTGGTGAGTACAGCAGCAGTGGCTGTCTGGAATGTTAAAGATTGCAGTCCTGGGTGCAGCAAATGAAACAATTTAATGGGGAAAAAAACATCCTCCTAGGCTCCCATACAGCTAAAGGAAGAGGAAACACATCTGGGAAGTGGTTCTGTGGTGAGTAGAGCAGTGGGGGCTGTCTGGAATGCTAAAGGATTGCATTCCTGGATGCAGCAGATGAAACAATTTAATGGGGGGGGGGAACCCATCATTTCAGGCTCCCCTACAGCTAAAGGAAGGAGAAACACATCTGGGAAGTGGTCCTGTGGTGAGTACAGGTACAGTGGTTCTGTGGTGAGTACAGCAGTGCTGGCTGTCTGGAATGCTAAAGGATTGAAGTCCTGAGTGCAGCAAATTAAGCAATTTAATAGGGAAAAAACCATCATTTTGGGCTCCCCTACAGCTGAAGGAAGGGGATACACATCTGGGAAGTGGTTCTGTGGTGAATACTAAAGGAATCCAGTCCTAGGTGCAGCAAATGAGGCAATTTAATGGGGGAAAAATGTATAATTTCAGGCTCCCCTTACAACTGAAGGAAGAGAATACACATCTGAGAAGTGGTTCTGTGGTGAGTACAGTGGGTCATCTATCAACATTAATAATAACACAAACAACTGAGGCTTGCATATTATCTCCCAGTGAAGGAAGACAGAGACTGAGTTCCATGTAATTTAATTTCAATTAGTGCATTGGAGCTTTCTAGAGAATGGACGATCTACTCTTCTACAGTTACTCGCAGACTATTAAACACAATGCTGAAAAAATTATTATGTAAATGAGAATTATCTTCTAGGCTTTAGTATCTTTCTCCCTCTTCCTTCCCCAGGTAATTGGGTAGGCTGGTGCTGAGGAGAAACCAGGTGATGGGAAACGTGAATAATGGAATCTCTGCAGCACCCTCTCGCAGAAGCCCCAAATAGATGCGTGTGTCAGTTTAATTTAATTTGTTGTTAATTAGCTTAAATAGTAGTCTTACCTTCCTTTGCTTTCACTGCAGTTCTGTCCGGGCTCTCATTAGGCAGTGTGATAAAGCAGGTGCTTGTTAAAAATACAGTAAGTGCCTATTTACATTACAAAGCTCTTCCTGGCACTTGTGGGAAAGGAAACTGAAGTCTTGTCTGTGGATACAGCTGGTGGGAGAGGTGAAGCAGCTCCTTGTTCTCACCTGTTTAAACCCTAGAACGCTAATTCCCAACACAGACAGATCTTCCCAACAAGACCAGAATTTAAAATCCAAGGTGCAGAGGCTTCCAATACTAGGAGGAATGGATGCAATTTGGAAGAGGGGAGACTTAGGCAGGATATAAGAAAGAAGCTCTTTACTGTGAGGGTGGTGAGATACTGGAACAGGTTTCCCAGAGAGGCTGTGGATGCCACCTCAATCCCTGGAGGTGTTTAAGGCCAGGCTGGATGAGGCATTCAGCAACCTGGTCTAGTGGAAGGTGTCCCTGCCCATGGAAGGGGGTTAGAACTTGATGATCTTTAAGGTCCCTTCCAACCCAAACCATTCTATGATTCTATAGTAAATAAGTAGGTGTGTGGCTTTCTCCAGAGTGGGATAAGCAGCAGATTTTCAAAGATCTGCCTGAAGGATTTAGGTGTTTAGTTCCCACCAATGTCTAATGCAGGTAAAGGGGTACACCTATACAGAGATGTCCTCCTTTGGATGAACATCACCCAGAAAGGAAATTTAATTCAGGCCAGCAAAGGAAATGCAAAATGTAGTGTAAATCAACAGAGAATCACAGAGTTGGAAGGGACCTTCAAAGGCCATCTAGTCCCACCTCCTGCAGTGAGTAGGGACATCCTGCACTAGATGAGGTTGCTCAGAGCCTCAGCAAGCCTGGTGTTGAATGTCTCCAGGGATGGGGCTTCCATCAACTCTCTGTGCAACCCATGCCAGTGGCTCACCACTGTCAAGGGGAAGAGCTTCTTCCTAAGCAGAGCTAGCTCTGGGAGAGTGTAAGCTTGGAAGAGACAAGGAAGAGGTCAGAAAGAGGCAGGAGAGTTGAAAATGGGCACAGCGAAAGAATTCAGCACAGTCCAGTGTGCTTTCAAATAGTGGTATGGGAAAGGTATAAATAGATGGTTTCTATTCTACCTTTCCCACATGCTTGTGGAGCTAATAAAGGTCTTGTTTACAAGTCAGCAGAGTGGTTCATTAAGAATGGGAGCAAGCACCTGCTCTGAAAGTAAGGGAAATGCTTAATGAAAGCACTGAGAGACAAGAAAAAGTAATTTGAGTACAAATGTGCTCAGGAAAGAGGGATGCTCAGCCCCTCCTGGTTCCAGCAGTGTCCCTGCTGGGTAGCCAGCTGTGGTGCAGAGCCAGGGATGGCACAAGGAGCTCAGGAGGAGAGTATCTCTTTCTCAGAAGTTTATTCCCAGTGCTATTAAATCCAAGCACAAAACCTCAAGCCCTCAGCACACTTCTCATTTTCAATTCAGCATCTTCTCCTGTTCTTTCTTTTCATTTTACTTATCTCCACCCAGAGAAAGCATACAGGCAGGGAGCAGAGTCTAAATTCCTTGGCAGATGTCCTAGCTCTGCTGGCACAGGAGACATCTCAGACACCTCAGCCATACAGGTGTGGGGGATTAGATTGTGTCAGATCAAATCCTTCCCTGTCTCCATTTTCATGAGGTCTCAGCTCTTTGGACAAGCCCATGAGGCTGCTTTGAGGAGGCAGGTACATTTGATGTGGCTATAAGTCCTCAGTGCTGGCTACAAAGAAAGGACAATGGCCACATAACCTTGAAAATAAGTGTGGAGGGTAGTAAGGAAGAACAGCTTTCTCTGTCCTCTGACCTCTCTCTGAAAGAGAACTCTGGAGCTTCTCCACTGTCCTGTCATGGTGGCAGACCTCAGCGCACTTGGCCTGGACCCAGCTGAGCAGCACCATGGTCCACATGGCAGCACAGGAGGAGTTGCAGAGGGTGTTGTTCAGTGTGATAGAGCATTTTTAATCACCTTCAAGGTGTGTTTTGCTACTATCACACATCCATCTTTCTGCTCCTCAGACAGAGCTGCTCTTCATTTTCCTCCTCTTCATTTTCCTCCTCTTTTGCTTAGTAGGAATTGTGTCCTGGTTTGAGGTAAAATAGAGCAAATTTTCCAGCTTGTAACTTCACTTTTCAGCTCGGCCTCTTCTGTCTGACTAAACTCTGAGATTAACAGCACATTGTTCAGAAACTGTTGGCTCTCAGACTGATAAGACCTGATTATACCAAGGAATGGGATGTAAGAGGCTCCTTATTTTCATTTATGAAAATCAAGGTCAGAAAATTTCCCAATTGTCCCACCAGGGAAGCACAAAGACATAGAGGAGTCCCACCTGCAAGGAAGAGAAGACAGGGCAGGTGACCCAAAATTGACCAACAGGAGTATTCCATCCCATTTGCCTCATGTTCAGTATGAAAGCTGAGGGATCAAAGAATGAGTCTCTTCCTTCGATGGATGACATCTAGGAAAGACTCTGTCCATCATAAACCTGGACATTGGACAAGGAGCTGTTGGTGCTGGTCCAGAGGAAGGCCATGAAGATGATGAGAGGCCTGGAGCACCTCCCCTCTGAGGACAGGCTGAAGGAGTTGGGGTTGTTCAGCCTGGAGAAGAGAAGGCTCAGGGGGGACCTCGGAGTAGCTTCTCAATACCTGAAGGGGGCTACAGAAAAGCTGGGGTAGGACTTTTTAATAGGATATGTGATGGCAGGACTAGGAATAATGGATGCAAACTGGAAGAGGCTGGAGGTGTTTAAGGCCAGGCTGGATGAGGCATTCAGCAACCTGGTGTAGTGGGAGATGTCCCTGCCCATGGCAAGGGGGTTGGAACTTGATGATCTTTAAGGTCCCTTGCAACCCATACTATTCTATGATTCTACGATCTCTTTAGTTCTTCCTCTCCTCTCTTTTGGGAGAGGGGGGACATCTGTAATTTGGAGTGGCCTTTTGGGCTTAACATAGGAGAAATAGGAAAAAATATGCAGAAGTCACCCTGGTAGCACCACACCATCCTTGCAGTGGGGACCATACTGCTGTCTGCCCAGGAGCTCTCTGCACTGTGTATGTCACCAGGCAAGGAGGGACTTCTCTTGAGTTTGGTACCAACAAAAGACAAGAATATTCCCCTGTTGCATCGGGAAAGCTCCTTTTCCCTCCCTGGCAGAGAGTTCTGCCAGATACAGACTCAGAAAATAATGAAGCTGTTACTGCTCCTGAGAAGGGGTTGGAAGATGATGGTTGGCAAACTGGGCTTGTCTCCAACCCACCTGGAAGCTGATGAGTATAATGAGGCCCCATACTTGGATGGCAACCTTGAAGCAAGATCTTGATGGGGAATAATTCAGTAATGACAGTGGCAGGCAGTGCCCTGGGAGATGGTATCTATGTGAGGGGGCTGTCGTCTGGTGCCTCATTTCTCCATGCACAGGGGGACAAGGAAGTTCTCCTTGCTCAGCTGGTTTCTGCATGCTTTCCATCCATGTTTGGCTCCACCAGCCTGTGCTGCTTCCAAACAGCCTTCAAGATAGTTGCAGCAAATGTATCCATACCATCAATTTAACCCTGGTTTGATCCTGCTACTGGGACCAGATCATCAAGCCCTGAAGCTCACATGAAACTCCTGCCTCAGCTGGAGCTCTGTAGGAGGGAGAAGCCCAAGCTTTGATCACAGGAGCTGCATTGACAAGCTGTTGGCAGGGCTTAAAGCATTCCAGACCCATCTCTGTAAAGCTTGTCATTCCCCTCCTAGTGCAAATGTCCCGAGCCAGACAAGCACGAGGAAATGGTGGGACCTGCTTTCCCACACATGATCCCAGCAAACCAGGAGAATATCTCCACCTGTTTAAAGAGAGGAGCAGCCTGTCCCTGCCCCATTAGTGGGTATCTATACACTAGGTAAGGATGATCTTTCGTGCTAGCTGTGTCCAACTTTTAACACAAAGCATGTCTGATCTGCTCTTGTCAGGAGGATGGAGCCAGGCTCTTCTCAGTGACCTCCAATGATAGGATAAGGGGCAATGGGTGCAATCTGGAACACAGGAGGTTCCACAATATATCAGAAGAAACTTTGTGAGGGTGAGAGAAGAGTGGCACAGGCTGCCCAGAGAGGTTGTGGAGTCTCCTCCTCTGGAGACATTCAAAGCCCATCTGGATGCCTTCCTGTGTGACCTGGTCTGGGTGTTCCTGCCCCAGCAGGGGATTGGACTAGATAATCTTTTGAGGTCACTTCCAATCCCTGATATTCTGTGATTCTGTGATAGGAGGTGAGATGGGCTTAGCCTTGCTATGCACTTGCTATGCGCTACCACCAGGGTTGGGTGTAGGGCAGACCAAGATGGAGCTGCTCTGGCCTCCCAGTGGTGAGGGAGTCCCAGTGTAATGAGTCCATTTGTTGCCTCTGCCAATGTGATCTGTTTCCCTACTCAGTGTTTAGCAGAGAAACTGTTTCCCCTTGAGCAGTGTTATGCATGTAGCTGTTACTTCTATAAAACGACTTAGTTATACATTTGCTACATGTTATTTCAAATTCTCTTGAAGATCAAGGACACTACAAAGCCAGCAAGATAAAATTAGCATCTCAGCTATAGCCTTTGCTTGGTGTAAGAAATGCAGATCAGCTTCAATTGCAGTGAATGCTAGAAGGTGAATTTCATTTCTGTCTTCCTTTCAGCAGACCTAGTTCTGCCATCCTTGTTTGGTTTGATTGCCACCACAGCCCATGAGCTGTCCTGGCACTTTCTGTAAGGTTGCTTCCAAAGAAAAGTATCAGAGAAGAGTGTGAGTGTTGAATTGGACCTCAAACTAGGAAGAAATCAGTTTGTTCAACATCACTTCTTATCTCCTCACAGTATTATCACCAGGTGTTTCAATAGGGAGTCAAGGGGAACAGTCAGGCTGGTTTATGTCCTTCTCCAGCTCTGAGAACACCAGTGCTATGCCAAGCATTGAGCCTGAGGATTTAAAAGGCTTTTCAAGGATGAGAGTGTGTGCAGAAAAGAGCCACTGGAATGGCTTAATGATGGGAGAAGTGCCATGAGGTGGGAGCTGTAATGGCTTGTCAGTTTGGGTTGTGTCAAGGCTGACAGAGAGCCTGTTTGTGTTAGGTAAGTGCTCTCAGAGGGAGAGGGGCTGGCACTGAAGGCCACTTGAGGTAGTGGAGGTAAGCTGAACTGCTGGGGAAACAAGACACACATTCTAAAAGTGAGATTAGAGATTAACCATCAGGAGGTTTGGCCCAAATAGTGGCCTAAAGACCCTCTCTTGATCCTTCTCCTCAAGGCAAATTTTGTACTTTTCAGAAAGGCAATTTCTATAGAATCATGGAATATCTTGAGTCCGAAGGATCATCAAGTCCAACTCCCTGCTCCTCACAGAACTATGTAAAAAAAACCCATATGACTAAGCATCATCCAGATGCCCCTCTAATTCTGACAGGCTTGGTGCCGTAACCACTTCCCGGGGTAGTCTGCCCCAGGGAACTCTCTCAGTGAAGAACCTTTTCCTAATGTCCAATCTGAGCTCCCCTGATACAGCTTCATCCAATTCCCTCATGTCCTATCCCTGATCACCAGAGAGAAGCACCACCCCTCCTCTGCTCCCCCTTGAAGTTTAACCAAGTTTAATCCTATTCATGTTCTCTATATGGCAACAACTAGACAAAAATCCCATTTCATGTACCAGACATCAAATGAGATCATCTGTGGCCTCTGATACTTTCAAAAAGTCCAAGCTTCTGGCTGTCAGATTCAATTAAATCAGGTCACTCTGGGAGGGCAGGTTCTCCACCAGCTCCAGGACAGAAGCAAATCAAGGGCTCCTGCTGACTTATTTCATCTACTCTGGAGCACCAGAGAGAGCTTGGGCTCATACTCAGCTCCAAGCCACATGGCTGCAAACTAGTGCAGGACACTTTAGAAGAGAAGACCAGACCTGTGTTCCCCAGCCCAGCACCTCACTGACACAAACCAAACCCTTCCTTGCATTCAGATGTAGGGCTGGAGCAGACTGGGACAAGACATGCTGGGCAGAAATTCAAAGTTAAGATCCTTAATTTTTTGCCCTGGCCACCATTTGAGCCTTCACATAATTTATCTTCCTATACACGTGTTGGTGACATCCCCTGTTGTCTGTTTGCAAGCAGGTCTAAAATTGAGAGCCTTCACAGAGTTGCCTTGACACCATCAGGACAGGTGGATGAAGCATGATCTTCTCAACCTGGAGCAGAAGGAGACTGGAGGTGCACCTGGATGACGGAGAGCTGTCCTGAACACTTTGGGCTCTGCAGAATTTCTGCCCAGCAGATCAGGATTTAGTGTGTTGACCTCAGGAGCAAAGGCTGTGTTTGCATTTGGTACATCCTTATCTTTTATTCATGGCAGGTCATCCACAGTGACAGAGAGTCAAAAGAGGATGAAAGGTAGAACAATGGCAGCAGAGCTGCCTGGAGGTGCAGATCTCAGACAATACAGTCAGACCCATTTTCAAAACTAACAAGTGACTTTAGATTATTTATGTTTACAGATTCTGTATTCAGAACCCCTATTTCCAGTGACATAATTCCCACCAGAATAAGGGATGCATTCTCTGTCTCTTTATTTGCAGATGTTTCAGAGCAGTTCTGAGTTTTGCCATGATATTTGAGATGATTTACTGAGGAAGATCTAAGTTGGGTTGTCAGCGAGCATAAGTGAGTGTCAGTCTCTTGATCTTCATTGATTTATAGCCATTTATGCCAAGACAGGATTATTCTTTCAAGAAAGTGGCTACGAGTGCCCAAGCTTTAAAACCTAAGTTGCTTTAATTGGACTCATAGGTGAAGTGTTTCATGTTCCTGAAGTGAATACTCAATGGGATGAACTCAAAGACACTTCCTCAAAGTTACTGGTACACACTTAAAAGTAGATGTTTCTGGGAATATTGCTGTCATTCAGGCTTGTGTATTCACAGCAAGGCAGCAAGAACAATGCAAATAGAATCCATCTGCAACCACTTGCATCCATTCAACAGCAGCAACCAGTCCCATATGGGACTTAAATCAGAACCTGTCACATGCAATGACTTTCTTTGTTGTAGAAGGTAATGTGCACTGAAGATACATGCCACAAGTGTCTCAATCCAGACTTCAGAATTCAGATTTTTTTTTGCCCCATTAGAGAAATAAGGCTGGCTGTGACTTCTAGTTCTGCAGATAAGCTGTCCTGGTTTAGGCCCAAAAGGCCCCCCCAAATGACAAATGGCCCCCCCTCCTCTCTCAGAAGAGAGGAAGGAATGAGGAGATTTGTGAGTTTAGAAGAATTCCAAACTACTTTAATAGATAATGAAATAATAGATAAAATGAAAAGGAAAAGATATAAAGTTATACAATGTTTACAAAACTATATCAAGCTCCCGGGATGATGATCACATCCCCAGCAGACGCAGGNCCCAAGAGCCAGAGGCTAAAGAGAAGGGCCTGACCCTTCAATCCCTCAGTTTTTATACTGAGCATGGGGCAGATGGGATGGAATACTCCTGTTGGTCAATTTTGGGTCACCTGCCCTGTCCGCTCCTCCTTGCAGGTGGGACTTCTCTACGTCTTTCCGTTTCCAGCCCCCTGGTAGGGTGGATGACAAACCTTCTGACCTTGATCACCATAGTGAATAATGAAAATAAGAGCTTCTTGCATACCATTCCCTGGTCTTATCAGTCTGGAGCAAACAGTGTCTGAGCAATGTGCAGTTAATTTCAGAGTTTAGTCAGACAGAAGAGGCCCAGCTGAAAAGTGAAGTTACAAACTAGAAAATTTACCCTATTTTACCTCAAACCAAGACACAAGCTCTGCAAAATTTTTGTGTGGTGGGAAGCTGGATTCAGGCTGATGTCTGCCTGCTTTTCTAAGCACAGCAGAACACTCTGCCCTCCTTCAGATATGCCCAGACTGTGGCTTGGAAAAGATGCTCAGCTTGTGACACTGTCCTGCATTGCCCCTGGTCAGAGGACACTCCAGCACTGAATTGAGGGCAGAGCAGGACATTGTTGCCCAGCCAACAAAGTCTGGTCACTGCCAGACCAGGGAGCAGGAGAAGATAGATTCAGGCTAGAGATAAGAAAGAAATTCTTTACTGTGAGAGTGTTGAGACACTGGAAGAGGTTGTCCAGAGAGATTGTGGATGCCCCTTTTCTGGAAGTGTTTAAGGCCAGGCTGGATGAGCACTGAGGAACCTGCTCTGGTGGGAGGTGTCCCTGCCTGTGGCAGGGGGGTGTGAAGTGGATGATCTTTAAGGTCCCTTCCAATCCAAACCAATCTATGATTCTATGATTCACAGAGGGACATCACTGTCTGAGCACAGGAGGGACTGGGACAACTCATGGACTGCTGATATTGTAAGGATTTCTGATGATAGTCTTCTTTTTCTAGTGAAAAGGATAAAGTCCTTAAGGACCAGAGGTGATAAGGATTGTCTTAGTAGCAATAGTACCCAGCAATTTCTCCTCAAGTACACTTTTATGCTGAGGTTAATATTCCTCAATAAGACAACCAAGGGAGAGGGAGGTCATGTTGTCTTCCACCCTGCAGGTTATTTGGGAAACGCAGAGAAAATTAAGGACCATATAGATTTCACAAATAGTTTGCATGCTCACCTTCTCATCTTTCCTCAAAATCTGTTGAATTAACAAAAATAGCTTACTCTCAGTAGTCTGGTTCCATCAAAAGCCATTGAGTGTCTCCTCAAGCACTGAATTATACAGGAAGCAGACAGGCCCTGTCCCCAGAAGATCAGCAAATACAGGACATTCCAGAAAAATCCATTGAAGTTCTTCTCCATGAGAATGGCTAGAGGTTGTCCAGATAGGTGGTGGAGGCCCCATCCCTGGAGATACCCAAGGCCAGGCTTGCTGAGGCTCTGAGAAACCTCATCTAGTCCCAGTCACTGCAGGGGGGTTGGATTAGATGGCCTTTGAAGGTCTTCTCTAAGGGAAGAGCACTTTATGACTGTATGAACCCCTACAGAGGTAACGTAAGGGACCAGAGAAATGGCCATGGTTAAAAAGAAAGACCATGAGAGAGAGATTGTATTTCACCACTCCAGCTTCTGCCTAAAACACTCAGAAATGGTATGTCAGTCTCCAAGTCACTCTCAGTTGAAGCTTCAAGCTTTTCTTTCTGCTGTTGTTTTACATTAATTTATCTCAGTGGCTTTATTAGGTGAGCTGGGAGCAATCCACATCCTCCCTGCTTTCCTCCTCCATTGCTGGGATTGATGAGATGGTAATTTCCCTGAGTTCTCTTACCCATCATAACACAAAATGTGGACACACATGGATATAGAATCATAGAATGGTTTGGGTTGGACGGGACCTTAAAAATCATCCAGTTCCAATCCCCCTGCCATGGGCAGGGACATCTCCCACTACACCAGGTTGTTCAATGCCTCATCCAGCCTGGCCTTAAACACCTCCAGGGAGAGAGGGGGCATCCACAGCCTCTCTGGGCAACCTCTTCCAGTGTTTCACCACCCTCACCATAAGAAACCTCTTTCTTATCTCCAGCCTGAATCTCCTCTCTTTGAATTTACATCCATTATTCCTAGTCCTGCCATCACATATCCTATTAAAAAGCCCTACCCCAGCCTTTCTGTAGGTCCCCTTCAGCTACTGAGAGGCTACTCTGAGGTCCCCCCTGAGCCTTCTCTTCTCCAGGCTGAACAACCTGGACTCCTTCAGCCTGTCCCCAGAAGGGAGGTGCTCCAGCTCCATCATCTTCATCACTATCCCCTTCCAAGCTGATGTGGAAGCCAAAGGGATAGCAAGTGTGTTATTTGCCAGTTAGGTCTCCTAATGACAAGATGTGCTTTTTGGAGGATAAAAAACTCAAAAGAATAAAAAATTGTTTTCAGTAACAGTCTTTCCAA
Source organism: Turnix velox (assembly GCA_013400935.1). Taxonomy (NCBI): domain Eukaryota; kingdom Metazoa; phylum Chordata; class Aves; order Charadriiformes; family Turnicidae; genus Turnix; species Turnix velox. The sequence continues at coordinate 174,934 of VZTY01021839.1, forward strand.
TCTGTTTTGAATTAAGAGACGCTCAGGATTAAAAAGTATTTTCTTATTAGAACAAATGTCACAGATTTAAAAACCTCTTCATTTAAATTCTTCCTGATGTTCTTGGGCTTGAACAAGTGAGCTCTTAATGTCCATTTTTATTAAAGCTTTTCAATAGGATTTCAGCTGGGCCCCTCATGACAGGAGATCTCTGAGAAGGATGTGGTCCAACCAAAAAGGAGAACTCCAGGGGTAGGAAGCTGTAGCAGAAGCTGTCTTGTTTGTCTTTTTAGGGGAAAATGAGCTAACAGAAACACTAGTCAAAATCTGTCCAGAAAACTGCTCCTGTGCTTCCAGAATGCAGAAATGCCACATGGTTTGAGAGATGCTGGCTGGGGGTGCTGGGCTTTGTTGTGGGTTTAATCTTTATCCCCCCGAGCCTCGATGAATTTTTCTCTTGTTGCTGCTGTAGCATCAGCAGAGAAAGGATTGTTGCCACAGGCATTAGCACTCAGACTCTGCCCTCAGGTTCCTCTTCTCCCCCATCCACTGCCCTGTTATCATTTTAATTTCTATTCAAGGTTTCTCATTTCTATTCAAGTAAATTTTGGTACTTCTCCCCTCTCCCCAGCAAACCCCACAATGCTGGACCCATTTACCAGTGCACATCCCTTCGAGCCACCATTAGAAAGACCTTGTTAACTATTTCAGGAAACAAACCCTTTGAGATGGTGGGCAATTTGGCCAAAAGCTGCTGGGCAAATATCTGGGTGGGATGACAACATGTCAAGAGCTGGAAAATACAGCATAATTCCAGCACATTCATTTTCCTTTCCTAGAAGGCATTCCAATGGGAATAGCATAGGGAAGCACACTGATGGAGAATTGGGTTATCCAGCTCCTCAATGCTCTTCTTTTCCAGGCAGCACCAGCATCTCCTCTTCTCCCTGTTCCCCAGGAGCATCCCAGGGCACTGGGGAGGGAAGAGGCTGGTTCTTGCTTCTGCTGCTTCGGGTGGATGCCATCCCTCTTGCACCCAAGGGCAGGAGATGGTCCTGAAGGCCAAGAGCTGGCAGGCAGCAAGAGCAGCATGTGGTCAGTGATTCTCTGTAGTCAGCACACACCTTGAAAGAGAAATAACTGCAGGGTCACATCTCACTACTGGAGATGAGACAGCTCTGGCAAAGTCAGAGACTTCAGCTGTCTTCACACCAGTCACATCTGGCCTGCTCTCTCCTTCCTTGAGTGATGAATAAATCTGGAGACAGTTAATAATGACAGACTATTAAGATAAGATTTAGTCTTTATTGTTCTTGTGCTTCCATCATTTGTCAGGCACTCCAACCAAACAGAGGATATGTCGAGGTGGGAAATGCTGCTGCTACCTGCAGGCTGGCAGATTTATCAGTGCTTATGCCCAGACACCAGCCAAGAGAGAAGTGCCACCCAGGCAGGTGCTGCCCTGTGCCACCAGTGTCTCACCTCCCTTCCCTCAGGACAATCACTTGGAGCAGTCACCTTCACTTGATAGCTCTGAAACAGGATCATGACTGGAGCCAGGAAGCATTCCTGGGGCCAAAAGCATCTCAACACACAATGTGTCACTTTCAGGAAGAAAATGTTGTCAACTTGATTGTTGAGCTCCCAAAATTCACAGAATCACAGATTGTCAGGGATTGGAAGGGACCTCAAGAGATCATTTAGTCCAATCTCCCTGCTGGAGCAGGAACACCCAGATCAGGTCACACAAGAAGGCATCCAGGTGGGTTTTGAATGTCTCCAGAGAAGGAGACCCCACACCCTCTCTGGGCAGCCTGTGCCACTGTTCTGTCTCCCTCACTGTGAAAAAGTTTTTTCTTAATATTTCTGTGGAACCTTCTGTGTTCCAGTTTGCACCCATTACCCCTAGTCCTATCATTGGGTGTCTGGCTCCATCCTCCTGACACTCACCCCTTACATATTTATAAACATGAATGAGGTCACCCCTCAGTCCCCTCTTCTCCAAGCTAAAGAGACCCAGCTCCCTCAGCCGTTCCTTGTAAGGGAGATGCTCCAATCCCTTCATTATCTTCTTGGCTCTGTGCTGGAGGTTCATTTGGAATGATCCTTGGTAGCAATATTCTTTAGATGCTTCCTCCTCCCCACCATGTTAATTGTTTTTCTTTTTAGAGCAAGTTCTGTCTGTGCTCTCACCCTCACTGCAGAGCGAGTGCTTAAGGGCATACCTTCGATTTCCTTGCTTTGACAGCAGTAAGAAAACATACAAAAATAAGCAAGGATTTTGTTTTCAGACTGTCTCCGTGTGTAGTGTGCACTTCCTGGAAGAGGATACAGGTACTAGGATGTAAACAGTTCTATTCACAGGAACAAATTAATTTCCAGTTATTAATTCCCCATTGTGAGGGTGTTCCTCTTCTCCTAGCAGCACTCAAGAGATGGACACAGAACACACAGCCCTTCCTCAAGACAACAGCCAGGGCATTAGAAACATCTGATTTTTCTGCCTGTGTTCATTCAGTTTTTCTCTTTCCAGACAAGGTCAGTGAGCCCCAAGTCCCCTCCTCTGACACCCTTTCATTGCTTTTAGACCAACTTGGAGACAGGACAGAAGAAGAAATTGTGGCAGTGGCAGCTCCCAAGGTCAAGGCTGCTCACCTGGCCCTGACAGTGAGCTGAGCTCAGAAATTGGTGTTAACACCTCCTGGGGAAAAATAAAAAAAAGACAACTACAAAAAGAAAACCTGACTGATACTTGGAAGTCTGCTCATCACCAGACCAGCAGGACCAAAATCCAAAGCCTTCCAGACCAGCTGAGGACACCAGCAGCACCCCACAGCAAGCACAGACCTGCCTTCTCAGACAACTTTTTTTAAAAACATCACAAACCATCTGCATATTCTTTTGCTCCTTCACTATTAGCAATCTGCTTTTGCAGAATAATTTTAAGATTTTTTTTGGCTTGTTTTTAAATAGCTGCTTCTAATGGGGCCTGGTGGTGTTGAAAGCACAACTAACCAGGGAGCCTTTGTGCTGCAGCCCTCACCCCTCTGCTACAATCCTCTTTAGTGGGATTCATAAAAATCCATTATTACTGGTGCAGATTGGTGTGGCTTTGGAGGAAATTCTGTGTTGACATTGTGGCTTCATTGTTATTCTTTCTGTACTGGTGGAACAAAATGAAAAATTCATTAAAAATGGAGAAAAAAAGGAAAAGAAAGGAAACCCACCAGTATTTCTCCATCTCCCAGCACAAAAATCAAACTCAGAAGATTGAAATCAGGGCAATGGAGAGAGAGGGGTGAGAGATTAGTATCTGAAGGTTTCGTGGACACACACACACACAGAGCAGTATCCTGGACAAAAAGGCAGGTGAAAAGGATCCACCATCACACTCTTTACGGGATACCAATATCAGATGAGAAGTCAGGGAAAGGTCTCACAGGAGAACTTGCTTTCTCCAGGTTTCAGCAAGCAGCAACCCCTTGGAGGAGCCCCAGGTGCTGTGCCATGACCCCAGGGATGTCCTCAAGCAGCGTGCTCTGCTTTTGGTTCCTACCAGTCTTTCATCCCATGAAGGGGACACCCCCAAAGCCATGATCTAAATCTTTAAAAAAAAATAAAAATAACATAATGAAACATTTCCCAGGGTCCCTGCTCAGGAACGTCACATGGGAAGAATAATTCTTTTTCTGATCAAGAGACTTAACTTCAAAAGCATCCAAACCCCAGCTCTCCGTGGGACATATTTCCACAGGGCTATTAATAAGAAATAATTTTTTAAGAGCAGAAAAATATGTGTACTTTTTATTCCATTCCTAAACCCCTGCACCATGTGTCCTTAATGAAAAATGAAGGATGCTTTTGTACTGCTTCCCACCCATAGACTTTTAAGTGACTTCTGAGTAATAATAAATAGGAGGACTTCAAAGAAAATTAAGTTTTGATAAAACTTAAATTTGGACTAATACAAGAAGCACCTGCTTTTGCAGAAGTTTACAGATATTACTGGTGCTTTTGTGGGGCAATAATTTTGGTCAAGAAGCCAAATGCCTCAACACTGGAAAAAAATTGCTGAATTACTCTGAAATTCTATTGTAGAGCTCCATAGAAATTATAATTTGGTGCCTCTTGATTCTCCTTCTGAAAGAGCCCCTTGCCCAGGATACACAGGACATCCTGAACAAGGGACTGAACACTGCCATGCACTCACTGCCTTCTCTCTCTCTGAGGAGGTGGGATTTATCACAGGAGGAAAAACCTAAGGAGAAGATTGTTCTCCTGGAGGAGCCAATATATTGAACTGGGAAGCTGATGAGATTAATTGAATGTAGAATATGATAGAACCAAACAATGGTTAGAGTTGGAAGGGACCTTAAAAATCACCTTGTTCCAAGCCTCTGCTCTGGGCAGTGACACCTTCCACCAGCTCAGGTCACTCCAAGCCTGTCCAGACTGGCCTTGAACCCCTCCAGGGATGGAGCAGCCACAGCTTTTCTGGGCAACCTGGGCCAGGGGCTCATCGCCCTCACAGCAAAGAAGTTCTTCTCCAGATCTCATCTCAATCTCTCATCTTGCAGTGTCAAACTGTACCCCCTTGTCCTATGGCTCCCTTTCCTAATCCAGAGTCCCTCCCTGGAGCCCCTTTAGGGACTGGAAAGAGCTCTAAGGTCTCACTGCAACTTTCTCTTCTCCAGGCTTGACCCTCACAACTCCCTCAGCCCCTCCTGACAGCAGAGGGTCTCCAGCACTCCCAGCATCTCCGGGGCTTCCTCTGGCCCCGCTCCAACAGCTCCGTGTCCTTCTGCTGTAGGAGCCCCAGAGCTGGATGAGCTGCAGGGCTGTGTGGAGGGATCATCCCAGCGGGTGCCCGTCCCTCTGCAGCCAAGGAGCCGACAGCCCCCGCATGGACGGAGTGATGAAACGCCGGCCATTAGTTTTGGTTAAAATCCATCCGATTCCTAAGGGAATTGTTTTCGTTCCAAGACAGAAGACAGTGTCTGACGGTGGCGTTAGCGGCCGGTCCAGCCCAAACTGACCGGTGAGAGCGAGGAGCGGCGATACCCGGGACAAAGCAGCGATCCCGCCGGAGGAGGGGAAGGGGAACCATTCCAGCATCCCCCGCCCGGACCAGCTCCCGCCGGGGCACCCGTGGTTCCTCCAGGAACGCTTCCAACCCCAAAATCTTCGGGAATTCTCCCGGAAGGACTGCGGGGCCGAGACCCAGAGCATCCCCGCTCTCCCCCTCCCCAGCCCCGCCGGACTCATCCACCGCAAAGGGGGGTGCGGAGCCCCGGCGCTGCCCGTGGCCAAGGTCCGGCGGAGCGGGGCGGCCCCGCGGGCGGATCGGCTGGACTGTAGCGGCAGAAGAATTGAGCAGTGGCCGCCGCTAGGGGAGAAAAATCCTCTTCTTTTCCTCCCGTCCCGGAGTGCCCCCCCTATCTCCCCTTCTATCGGTAAGGTGGTGGTACAGTCGGCGGGAGGGAGCGGGGCGGCGGGGCTGTGCGCGGCACTCTGCCGCTGGCTCCTGCGGGGCGAGGCGGGACGGGGGCGGCTGCGCCTCGTCCCTCTCCATCTTCAGCGTCATCCTCCTCCTCCTCCGGCCGCCCTGCTCGGTGAGTGCTCTCAGCCGCTGCTGCCTGTACCGTCCCCCCGCCCCCGTCTTCCGAGAGACGGAGCTTTGG
>VZTY01021839.1:180628-201439 GCA_013400935.1 Turnix velox
GGGGGCGGAGAATGGCTGCAAACCGGTTGTTACCTTCCTTAGTGCTCAGTTTTTTCTTCAGTCTTCCCCTTTCCCCAGTATTTACTATCTTTCTTTCTTTCTGTTTTGTTTTTTTTTTTTTCTCCCTTTCTTTGCTCTTTTTTTCCTTTACACTTTTTTCCCCTCATTTCACGGGCGGCGCGGAGGTGCCGGCACACACGGGACGGGGAACTTCGGCGATGAGCGACGTCTCTGGGGGTGGACGGTCCCATCCCCTTTGCCTCCCCGGCCCCCATTCCTACATTAATCCTCCCTTCCCTGGCCGTCGGGCTGCTCCCGCCGGGTCCCCACGGTGCTGGGGACACTGGTAACGCACCCGGTGCTGGCGGGGATCGGCCGGGGAGACGGTTGTGGAGCTGCCGTGTGTTACTTCGTACTCGGGGAGGGGCTTCCCGGGTGGACCGAGGGTCACTTGAAACGCTTCGTGTCCCTAAAACGGGCTGAACCGGCTCCCGCGGGCGCTGCAGTCGCGCCGGGCCAGCGGGGATTGTGCCCTGGTAGCCAAGAGGCTGCGGACCGGGCTTCTCGCTGTGTTGGTGCCGAACACCGCGGGATCCCTCCCCAAGAGGCAGGTTTTTTTTCTTCCCAGCGTTTGGGAATGTTCCCTGGCACGGATAGGTTTGGGTTGATGGCTTCTGGAAGTATTTGAGGTGATGATTTGGGGTGAAACTCGCGGTTTCTCCTCCCGGCTGTTCCTGTGTGCCAGGTTTGGGCTGCGGTTCTCCTCTGGATGTGGGATTTGAGAGCCCAGACGGCTGGGATAGGAATCGCCTCTGCATGAGGATGTGCATCTTTGTTTTCCTGGCCCTGCTTACTAGTGTCGTTCCCCGATTTGTCTTCTGTCCCGGGGAAGATCCAGGCTGGAAGGATGAGCTGGGGACCAGACTTCCTGGGTCTTCCCACCTTCCCCCAGCTGCTCTGGTTTCCATTTGTTCTGCTGCTCCTCAGGCTTTAGGGGAGAATGATCTCGGGAGCATCACAATTCCTTCCTAAGCCAGAAGAACAAACCAACCACCACCCTCCAATTTCTTATTAAGGGAGTAATTGTTGTTTCTCCCTCACAAATAAATGCAAATGATAGCTGGTGCCAGGGTTTGTCCACATCTTCCACTGTCTCCTGAGTTGGCAGGGCCAGTGCCAGTGTTTGCACTGGTTCACACTGGTGTCTGCTGCTCAAACCCAGCTCCTTTGCTCTGGTGCTGGGCAATGCTGGCTGGTGTCTGAGTGGAAGGTGTGGGCTGTGGCAGGACCTCTGGGTTGTCCCTACTGGAAGGAGGAATCTGCTCTCTTCTATAGGGGCTTCTGCTCCTTGGTTCCTTTTTTAGCCTAGAAGGGGAGATGATGTTCTTTTTCACTTGTTTTCTCCTGTCCTTTATTCTACAGTTTGTTCTGGTAAGGGCTTTGTGTAAAGATGAAGGATGGAGAAAGAGCTAGTTTCCTAAGCAAAGCCAGCATGATAACTCATCCTGGCTGAGGAGTCTGTGCTGCCTGGCTGTACAGGGAAGGATTAGGACTGCCTTTTTCTTGCCCAAATGGGTTACTGGTGAGGGAAGGACCTGTGGCACGAATTAATGAAACCTCAGGTTATGCCACAGTGATGTGGCATCCTTCATGGGCCACCTGCTCTCCGTGCCAACTCCTCTCGAGGTTTATTGTTCACACTCCTGCAAGTCCTTTTATGATTCCTGTTTTTGGTGTGGGGTGTTGGGCTTGGCTGTGTGTGGTGCCTGCCTTCAGGTGATGCCTGTGCCGAGGCAGATACTTGTTCAGTTCCCCACGCTGTGCCCATGAAGGATTGCTTGTATCCTCCTGTCAGGCTGATGTTGTGGATGGATTTGAGTGGAACAGCAAAGCAAAAGAAGGTGGGTCTCTTAAGAAGCGCTTTTCTTGAGAATAGGCAGCAAGTTTTTGGAAAGTTTTTTTTTTATTTGGGGATTGTAAAGAGAGGATTAAAGCTCTTGACAGAGAGGAGTTTATATGGAGTAAGTGTTGGGACTTGATAGTTTGGAAAAATAAGTGTCTAATGCCCAGCACCGAGACAATTTTCAGCTCTACACATCCTAAATGATTCAACAAAGGCAACAGAACTTCTTCAGGTTTGAGTTCTTTACTAATGGCTGCATGAGGAGCTTTATTTAGAAATAAAACTTCCATGTAGATATCAAAGATATCTAGATCTTTGATATGCTAGAAGTACTGTAGAGTTACTCAAGATGTTAATGACAGGCATTAGGAATATTATTATCTCACACAATGTAGGGCTGTGTCCCTGTGTCCAGAAAGATTTTGTCAGTGGAGCTACAGTAAAGAAAGAGGGTTTGTAGAAAGGAGAAGGAACAAGGAATCAAATTTTGGGCTCAAGTTTGATTCTCGAACAAGTTGCTCATTCTTTTGTGTGATGGAGAGGTTGAATACACCCAGCAGGGAAGACATGCTAGAAAAAAAATCTGAAATCAGCTAGATGGAGTGACATTCAGAATAAACTGTCACTAGAGAGTGCTTAGGAACCCACTGGCAAAAAGGGATATTTGGGTCAAAACTAGGTTCTATTTTTTTTTTATAAGTGTAGAGCTTTAATTATACCGTTAAAAAAAGAATCCTAAATGTGAGCTTTTTTTACCTGTGCTGGTAGCTGAGGCAGAGTTCGTTCCCATCTGAGTAATGCGAATGAAGCTGAGCAGCAGGGAGGCCCTTTGGAGGAGCTGAGACCCAGGAGGCATTTTTCAGACCTGACTTATGCCTATTTTTTTTTTTTTTGAGGTGCCTCAGGCAGTTGCATTTTAAGAAGACAAATCTTTTGTTTCCAGGCTGGCCTAGAAAAATGCCAAGGATGAATCCAAAGGAAAGGCTTTCAGAAGTTGTCATTTGTGATTAGGTTGATGTTTTTGCTGCTGCTGCCTTCCTCTTCAGGGTGTGAACTGGCTCTGTTTTTGTTTCTGCTGCTGGTCCTGGTGTACTTGTGTAATTCAGGTGAGGGGGACTCACCTGAAAGTGTAGATTTAATGAGAAGGGCAGCTGCCTTCTAGCTCAAATATAAAATTAATTGTGTGTGCTTTACAAGAAGCAGAATTGAGGTGATGCCAGGGCAGAGATCAACTCTGAGCTGCTGTTCTGCAGCATTAACATCTACCTGTGTCTCATTTAGTGTTTAAGATGCTGTAACTATCAAAGCCAAGGCTTGTGACAGTCAGCAAGGACTGTGTTCTTCTGCGTGTCTTAAGAAATCCTCTGTTTGCATGGAGACAAGAAGTATGTATGCAAATAGTGGATCTAAAGCTTGCTTTTTTTTTTTTCCTAGCTTATTATGTTTCTTGCAGCTTAAAACAATCAGAAATAGTATTCTGGTGTTGCCAGGCTGTGGGCAAACAAGAGAAGCTCCTTCCATGGAGCCTGCAGTGGAGATAGTGCAGGGTAGAACTGATGATGCTGAGGGATGGATGTGGAAAAGTGCATTGCCTAAAATCTATAGTTTTCATAATTTCATAATCATCTAGGGTGGAAGAGACCTTTCAGATTGTAGAGTCCAACCATCAGCCCATCTCTGATAAACCTCATACCTGGACAGGGACTTGAACCCTTGACCCTCAGATTAGGAGTCTGAATCTCCTGTGTCAGTGTTTAATTTACTTTATTCTAGTTTAATATAGGTGAAAGAGTGGGAGTACTAGAATGTTTTCCTTTTCTTAAATAAGATGAGGACTGTTTTTGCCTTAAAGTCTATCTCAATTGAAGCAGCCTTGGCATTACCAACAGTGTGGGGAGCTGTGCCTGGAGTTACCTGGGGACAACTGCTGGTGGTGGCTTTGCCTGGCTTTACTCAGAAGAGCGGGGGAAGGGCTGTAGGGGTGGCCTGAGTCGTGGGTTTCTCTCCCGTAGGACACAAACAATGTTTGCTCTGCGTAGGAGTCCCTTGCATCCTCCAACAGGAGGAGCTCCAGTGTGGACATGCCCCCTCTCCAGGGGGAACCTGATGAGCGGCTGTTCCTCAGGGACACGTCTTGTGTGGGTCACTCACACCTGATTCATTACGTTTTTTTTAAAGCAAGCCTTAAGTATATGCTGGAACCAAACAGTGACAAAGTGAGATGTGCCAGGGAGAAGCCCCTCAGGCCAGACTGGCCCTTGCCTTTGTGGGGAAGGTCCCCCTCATCAGCTTATGGGCTTCTGAGCATTTGGAGCATTCTGAGTGCTAGAGCTGAAGGGTAGGATGCTGGGCTGGGTTTGGATAGTATCCCTGCTCCTGCAGCACAGGGGTTCCTTTCCTTAACAACCATTTGTAGACTTTGCCAGTGATGTTGCACAACTGTCCTCTTTTTTTTTTTTTCTGTTATTTCTAAAGGTCTGTTTTTTTGTTTTTTTTTTTTTTCCCAAATAGAAAGCACAATGCCAGTTTGGTTTTTTCAAAGGAAACCAGAATGAGATGAATAGCAGAGGCAGCTCCGGGCTGTGTCTGCCTGAATTCAGCAGTTCCCCGCTGAAGTCCACAGCGGTGTCTGAGCAGGGTGTGTGATGGTACCTGACAACAGCCCCTGAGAAGTGCCCTCACTTTGTGTGGTACTTGTGCAAGCAGCTTTTTATTTCAACAAACACAGCTGTGGTGGGAACAAACGTGAGCTCATCTTCTGATGGCTGCCACCAGCAGAATAAGAGTGGATGAGCTGAATACATGAGCAAGAGGCAGTGCTGTTCCATCATTATGTCCAGTTCTGGAGCCCTCAACAGAAGGACATTGAGCTGTTGGAGCAGGTCCAGAGGAGGGCCATGAAGATGCACTATGAAGCACCTCCCTTCTGAGGACAGGCTGAAGGGTTGTTCAGCCTGGAGAAGAGAAGGCTCAGGGGGGACCTCAGAGTAGCTTCTCAATACCTGAAGGGGGCTACAGAAAGGCTGGGGTAGGACTATTTAATAGGATATGTGATGGCAGGACTAGGAGTAACGGATGTAAATTGGAAGAGGGGAGATTCTGCCTGGAGAGAAGAAGGAAATTCTTTCCTGTGAGGGTGGTGAGACACTGGAAGAGGTTTCCCAGAGATGTTGTGGATGCCCCCTCCCTGGAGGTGTTTAAGGCCAGGCTGGATGAGGCATTCAGCAATCTGGTGTAGTGAGGGTTGGCACTAGATAATCATTAAGGTCCCTTCCAACCCAAACCATTCTGTGATTCTGTCTCTTGCTGTGTCAGGATTAAGTGATTCCTGCTGTATCTCTTCTTCCTCAGAAGGAGAGCATTTCCTCCATGGGTGCTCTGCAAGCTGCCAAGGGCACTTAGACATGGGAATGAGAGTGTCAAAATATGCCAGAGAAGATATTGTTGCAGTGGACACTTGTTCTGGAAGGGAACATTGTTGTGTATGAGCTCAGGACTAGGCTGGCAAAGGACACCAGGTGGATAGAGGTGGTAGTGGTAGGTGGTCTCCATCTGGGCTGTTGATGTCTTTATTAGCCTGAAGCTCATGCCTTTCCTCTGCCTTCAGCAAGCTTTTTATGAAAGCTATCTTCAGAACATTAGTGAGAACAAATGCTTCCTATATGGAGTGAGGGGAGCACCAGTTCTGCCAGCCCTCCTGCGTGGGGAGAAAATGCCTCTGCTTGGGGGTGGGTCATGTGTTTGAACTTCACTCCAAGCCCAATGGCTTGGAGAAATACCGATAACCTGGTATTCTGACGAAGAGATTTGGACTGCCTCCACACGGGGTGGCATGGTGGCAACTGCTTGTGTGGATGCTTCAGTATCGTGTGACAGTCAGCTGGCAGGCTGTCCTGTTGGTGTTTGTGACAACCCTCTCCCCTGGCCTTTGTGCACTCTTCTCTGTTGCATCCTGGACTAGCCAGGAAGGACTAAAGGTGACTCCCCTGGTCTGAGATGTGGCTCCTCCTCCATAGAAGATGGCAAGTGGTTTTTACTGGGCGTGTAGTTTCACTTAGGAGCAAGGCTCTCTGTGGCCACTGATATAATTGGGGTTTTTCCCCCAGATAAATTTGGGAAACTTCAGGGTTCCTCTGGGATGTAACACTGCAGTGCTGGTATTGACTGAGTGTGTCCCTGCTGGAAGGGCAGCTTTGTGGTGATTTGGTTCAGCAGCACCTGGTTTTGATCCCTGGTGCTGCATCTACCTGTAGGTAAGGTATTTGCTGTTGGTGCAGTGTTCAGAGCTCTCACCAGTTCCTCAAACTCTTCTGGGAGTTGGTGAAAGCTGAAGCACTGCAGAAATCCTCTGGAGCTCCTCTAGGAACTTTTTTTTTTTTGTTTATAATTTTTAACTTTTGCTCTGAAGTTTAGTCCCTTGTGCAACTCTTATTCATGCCCATACATTCCAACAGGCCAGCAGAACCTTGCCTTGCACAAGTGCTGCCCACATCAGCAGTGATTTGAGAGGTCCTGTCCCACATGTTCCCCTCCAACCCAGGGACAGGCCTCCCCTCATCAGCACATCTTTGCAGACACTGTCGTGGATGGTGACATGAAGATGGGGAACTGTTTCCAAGATGTCTGTGCTTAGAAAAGTGCTGAAAAATCCTTGGTAGGGCTGATCTCTTGCAGCCATTGTCCTTTCCTTATCTCCAGCAGTATCTTGGCACACACAGGGCACTGGTGATGGGGAAGAGAAACATCTCAAGCTAAATTCCACTAGAAGGATGCTCTGGGAGGCTGATGCTGTCAAGCAGCTTCACCAGCAGCAGGGGGATGACTGTTGTCACTGATCCACATCAAAGGTGGGCTTTTCTTTTTCCTTTTAATTAGGAGCATGGAGCTTTCCTGTGGTTGGACTCCCCAGCCATTTGAGTGCTGTCTAAACACACAATTTTGGGGAGGGCAGGTTAATAAGCAGAGTTTGCTGATACCTCCTGCGAGCAGCCCCACACCTCATGGCAGGAGAGAGGCAGGAAGGGCTTAGATGATTTTAATTAAAGTTGTTGTGAGGAAAAAATTAAACTTGGTCTCTTGCCCTACTGGTATTAGGAGGAGAACAAGCTCAGCCTCTGAACTGAGCTATTAGCTGCCTTCTGTTTGCCTAGGAAAAAAAAAGGCAATTTCTCTGTTAGTTTTTACCCAGCCTCCTGGGCCCTGATTGCTTGTTTATTTTCAGTGGCTCCTGAAATGGCTTGGAAGATGGGCTTAAACATTGATCATCCCTTGCAGTCCTTCAGCTGTGTTATACCAGCAGTCATTACAAAAGGTATCTTAAATTACCTCCTTTCCCCAAATAACGGGGCTTTGTGGATGGTCCAGAGGAAAAAAGCTCTTTGAGCCCAAACATAAATCAGCTGACTTCTCTGCTTCTGTGTGTTGCTCCCAGTTGTGTTGGAGAGCAGCAGAGGTTCCAGGAGAGGGAAAGCCCTAAGTACTACTTAATTTCTAGTCATAAGCTCTGCCTGGTGAGTGGAACCTGCTCAAAAAGCATCCTGCTCTGTGCTGATTGCAGCGGTGGGATCCTTCCTCTTTCTGCTGCTTTGCTGGATGATGCTGGTGAGATGCAGCACTGAAACCATACCCAGCACTGACTGGTGGCTGCTTCCAGGGGAGCTCAGTAGTATAATTTTAGAGAAACAAAATCGAAATCTCTGCCTCCTATTGCTCTTTCAACCCTGGGACCTGTCATGGCCAGGATAAAACAAAACAAGATGTTGCCTTTGTGTGAAAGCAAGAGGAGATGATGGAGGTGGCTTATTCAGTGTAGAGAAGCCCAGAAGTTATGGTGGAACAAGAAGCAAGATTTAATAAGCCATTCTATAGCATGCTTCCCATGGCTACTTTATGGATGCAGATGCTTTTATTGTCAGCACTAAATGTCAGCAGCTCAGCCTGATCTCTTTCCTGAGCTCACCTGGAAGGGAGCGTGTTGCTGGCTTGTTCATTAGATGATCACCCATGTTTCTCTAGTGTGTTCCAAAATACTGGTGACCTCAGAATTAATGGATTTTTAGCCATGTATGTAGCCTGAACATCTATATTTTGTAGCTCATTATGAGTTGTTGATGCATGGGACTGCAGCTCAGAGGGTAATCTTACTCATTAAGATGTATGAGTGATTTATAGCTCGCCCCAAATCTTCACAGCTGGGTTGCTGATCTGCAGCCTGTGTGGGGAGTAAATAGTCTGTGTTGACACAAAGCCTTTGCTCCACAAGTCCCCAAAAAAGGGATAAACTCCATGGTTCAGCAGGCTGCTCCACCTGAATAGTTGCCATGTCCTGGGGCAAAAGGCAGTTGGCCAGAGCAGCCCAGCAGCATCTTAGCAACACACACACTTGTTGATTTATTTGGCTGTGATGGAAAGGAGGGGAGTGTTACCAAAGCATCTCTGTAACCTGCCTGATGTGATGGTGATGTGAGGGACAAAACTTCGTGAAATGGAGGAAACCAGCCCTTAGAGCCACTGAGTTGCTGTTTGAGAGAAGAAAAGGTGTTTGCATCATAGAATGGTTTGGTTGGAAGAGACCTTAAAGGTCATCTAGTTCCAACCCTTCTGCCATGGGCAGGGACACCTCCCACTACACCAGGTTGCTCAGTGCTTTTTCCAGCCTGGCCTTTAACACCTCCAGGCATCCACAGCCTCTCTGGGCAACCTGCTCCAATGTCTCACCACCCTCACAGTAAAGAATTTCTTTCTTATTTCCAGCCTGAATCTCCCCTCTTCCAATTTACATCCATTTCTCCTAGTCCTTCCATCCTGTACCCTATTAAAAACTCCTACACCAGCCTTTCTCTAGCCCCCTTCAGATACTGAGAAGCTACTATGAGGTGCCCCTGAGCCTTCTCCAGTCTGAACGATCCCAACTCCTTCAACCTGTTTCCATAAGGGAGGTGCTTCAGCCCTCTCATCATCATCATGGCCCTCCTCTGGACCCACTCCAACAGCTCAATGTCCCTCTTATGTTGACAGCTCCTGAACTGGACACAGTAACTGCAGGTGGGGCCTCACCAGAGCCGAGTAGAGGGGCAAAATCACCTCCCTTGTACTGCTGGTCACACTTCTCTTGTTGCAGCTCAGCATTTGGTTGGCTTCTGGGTTGCTTTGCAGATCAGAAAGGGACAGACTGTTGCTGATGAGATGCTTGTGCTTGGAAGCTGAGAGTGTGGGCTTCCCCTTCTAGTGGCTGCTTCTTGAATTTCCATCTAGAAGCAGGCACTGAGTTTAGATTATTTTTTTTCTTGCTCTCACTTTTGTTGCCCTTTTTATTTCACCTCCAGTGCCTCACAGTTATGTGCCAGGGGTTGTATCTGGCAAGTAGACTAAAGACTAAAAAAAGATATGATTAATTTGCTTTATTCTTGTTTATTCCTTGAATTTATTTTAGAAGATTTTAGTAAGCACAAAGGAGAGCAGCAGATACTGATGCGGCTTCCAGCCCTTTAGAGTCACCACCCTCATTGTTCTCCCCTCTGCCAGGAAGAGAGAGATCAGTTGGTATGGTTTTTTTATTGAATATGAACAATCTGGAAGATTTGCTCTCTGGTCTTTGGTTATAGTATGACATCTGAACCACTGTGCACACCACTGGTGACAAGAAGAAACTGTGGCTCTGGATTTCCTGCTTTAAATATATAAAAGGTGGGAGGGAATGTGGCTTGGCTTGACCTTAGGTGGGAGGAGAGCTGGGAATGAAGCCAGCTTCCCCTTGCTCCCCTTTCTACCTCTTCAGCATTAGTTAATAGAATCACAGAATAGTTTGTGTTGGAAGGACCTTCAAAGACCATCTAGTCCAACCCCCTGCAGTGACAGGGACATCCTGCACTGGATCAGGTTGCTCAGAGCCTCAGCAAGCCTGGCCTTGGATGTTTCCAGGGATCGCGGTTCCACCACCTCTCTGGCCAGCCCTGCCAAGTGTCTGTCTCCCTATCCTCATCATAAACAATTTCTTCTTTATAGCTATATAGCTAGTATAAATGTCCTCTACTCTAGATTTCCTTACCAGCTGTCCCAAAGCCATAAAGTCTCTTTTGATTGCCTTTGGGCTGTGCACTGCCGCTTCATTGCCATATGAAAGAGCAGCAGTGGGTTGTAGCTGGAGTGCCATAAGAGGTTTGGAAGTTTCCTAGTGATGTCCCAAATCTGGCCCCAGGGAGGCAGCAGACTACTCTAGGAGAAGGGTCTGGCCAGCCTATTGGACACTCTGTTCCCTTCAGAAGAGAGTCACCTAAAACTATAACCTGTCTTTTCTTCTTCTTCAAGGCCTTTCTGACCCTGGCAGCACCTCTGGTGAACATGGGTTGTCATCCACTTCACCCACTGACCAACATTCCACATCTAGAGCCTGGTACCTGTTGTACAGGGCCACGCAGGAAGGTGGTGGCACGGCATTAGAAATACTCAGCTTAAGTAAGCTCACATCTCAAAGCTCAAGTTACAGGCTTGGAGGTGAGAGCCTGACACAACAAACATGGAGTGGTTTAACATGAGACCACCGAATCCTTATCTCCATTCAGACTCCGTGGAGCCCCAAGTTTTCTTAGTTTTGTGCCACTGTTTTGTCCTCCTTCCACCCTTCCTGCAGAAGTGGACTTTGTGGTTAACAGTGCCTGGTGTGTCCCAGACCTCCACTGGGATTCCCATTCCCAGGGGCTTCATGCTGGCACAGCTGATTTTCCCACAGAGGGGACCAGCCCTGTGGAACCTCATGGTGTGTGGTGTTCAGCTCGGTGTGGGAGCAGCTGCTGTGTTTGTTGGACTCAACCTTGGCTTGTCAGGATGGAGCCACTTCATTGCCAAATCTGCTTATTTTTATACTTTTTTGGTTTCAAGATTAACCTCTGGGATATTTCATATGGCAACAGCTGTCTGGAGTATTGTGTCCAGTTCTGGGGCCCTCAGTTGAAGAAGGACAGGGAACTGCTGGAGAGAGTCCAGCACAAAGCCACAAAGATGATGAAAGGATTGGAGCATGTCCCTTCTGAGGAAAGGCTGAGGGAACTGGGTCCCTTTAGCTTGGAGGAGACTGAGGGGTGATCTTATTAATATTTATAAATATGGTAAGGGGGGGATGGAGCCAGGCTCTCCTCAGTGACCTCCAATGACAGGACTTGGGGCACTGGGTGCAAGCTGGAGCACAGGAGGTTCCACAGAAATTTAAGAAAAAACTTTGAGGGTAAGAGAAGAGTGGCACAGACTGCCCAGAGAGGGCGTGGGGTCTCCTTCTCTGGAGTTCCTGCTCTGGCAGAGGGGTTGAACTAGATGATCTGGATCTCTGGACTAGATGATCCTGGATATTCTGTGATTGTTGGGCATTTGGTAGGTCACCTGGATGCTGCAGTAGCACACAGCTTATTGGAAATTTTTGCTTGCAGTGGTGCCTGAGGAGCTGTGGTTCTGGGCTGGCCCAACAGCTCCAGGGCTCTGCTCCTGTGCTGGTGCCATTAACTATCATGCAGAACCTCAAAGGCAGGATGAACATTTGATTCTTCAGACCAGAGTTACCAGTGATTTCAGTCTTCCTAACAAAAACTGTGTCTTAATCTATAAGGTTATGCATTGAAAAGTGTATTTGTAAGAAAAGATGGATGTAGTGATGCCTGCCTGGAGCCTGGTGCAGTGCTTCTGCCTGCAGCTTCCTCTGCTTCCTCCACATTCCCAGGCAAAGCAGGTGGTGGTTAATTTTTTTGCATTAAGAAACCCCAAAATAATAATCTCTGGAGTGCTGTGTGAAGCTACTCACATCTGTGCACTCTATGTAGGTCAGATGTGTGCTCACTTCTTTATCAAGACTGAACTTGACAGCATCTCCTTTCTGCAGCCAGGGAGGGAAAATCACCAAAAATTTACATGCTGGCTCCATAAGGGATGTCCTTAAGAGAAGACCCCAAAGGGGATGTGCCTGCAGGTGAAGGATGTTTGCTTTACCCCGTGCTCTGGGGTTTATGACAATGAGCTTTATTGATGAAAGATTTATCTAAGCTGGGAATCCAGGGTTGATGGAGTGTCACATCAGGTTAGCCTTACAGTTCAAAATGCTAAATGCTTCCATGTCAGGCTTCCAGCAGATGCTTCTTGCCTTTCTGGGAATGAAAAGCCTGTTTTCTAATCTCTGAAACCTGTGTTTCTGCTGCTGTATTTATTGAAATGCAGATCACTCTCCCTCCTCCTCCCCCCAGCAATTCCTGTTCTGGTGTTGCTTGACCTGTTCTCTCTTGGGTTGTGGTGGAAGGTGAGTTGAAAACAGACAACCTTGTCATGCCCAGGGACACATTAGGTAGGAACCCGATCTAATACCCTTGAAAATGGATGAGAGTCTCCCTCTTGTGTTGGTGGTTGTGGTCTCATTCCCAGATATGTTTGGTCTAGTGTAAGATGGTTTCCTCAGGTAAAATTAGTGAGGTACAGAGGTGAAGTTCCTACTAATCTCCTTACTTGAGCATCATCATCTCATCCTCGTAGTTTAACTCTGGTCCATGGGGTAGGTGACTTGAACCAATGTGGCTGCTTTCTACAGGCTGGAGAGTTTCTTTGTCTTCAGCCCCGAAGTTATGTGAAAGTGTAAGAGCTTTGTTTTTTATAGTAGGAAGTTCTTTGCTTTTCAGAGGAAAAACTTGAAAGAGTAACTTTGTTGGACCCTAAAAATCTATTGAAAACAGATAGAGGATACAGGGTTTCTTTTAAAGCTGGAGGGGTGTTCTGGCTCTGCTACCCAAATTGTTTATCCTCAGCTAAGATGACCTTGAGAGCACCCATGATTGAAACAGTGGCAGAGGAGGATCAGAGTGAATGAAGATGAACATACAACTGTCCTTAAGCAATCCAAGGCAGGGTGGAAGATATTTCTGATATTGAAGCTGATCTGCTGCTCCACAGGACTGTTCAGAAACATTTGAAAGAGGGGCTGTGCCCATCACCTTTTTCAGCAGATGACTGGCATCTGCAAACAAAGGACCATCATCTCCATCTTTCCCTTCAGCACAGGATGATCACCTGCAGGCACTGCAGGCCTCTTTATGTACTTAAAATGGAAAGTTCTGTTCTCTGAAGCAGCTGGATGAGTAGCCATGAACAGGTCTGAGTGATGTGAATTGTAAATCTGAAGCTGACTTGACAGTGATTGACCTCTGGATGCAGGAACATTTGTCTTGGGAATGGGGTGAGGCTTGTAACATGCCCCCAGTGTGGGGAAGTAGACTCTGGATTTGGAGTTGCTCAAAGTTGCTTGGAAAAGAGGAGTGCTGGAGCACTGGAGGGGAAATAGGAATAAAACTTCTGCCTGTCCTGTTCTGCAAGAATTCCAGCTGGAATCCTCATTTGCAGTGTGCAATAAGTGAAGTGAGTGTGTGAGGACATCTCAGGACAGATGTCAGATGCAGAAGAGACCACCTTGCTAATTGCTCTCTTGCTGTGCTCAGCAGTAAATCAAAGGAGATGTTTCCTGTGGCTCCTCCTTCCTTTCTTCCTAAACAAGTTGAACCGGGGTGCTGTTCGGCAACTTCCCCACTGCAACCAATCCTGAAGTCCCCACAGACCAACTGAAACTAAGAGAAAACTAATGGAATCCCTGCTGTCACAAGGTATTTTTTCTACCTTTCAAAGGAAAATGTGAGTCAGCGGACCCAGTTGACCATCTGTTGAGCTTGTTTTGGGTAGGAAGTGAGCTGAGATGCTGTGAGGATGGTGGCAGTTGGAGATGAAGGCAGAGATCAGAGTGGGTTACAAGTCTGCCCCTGCTGCTGTCTCTGCTTTATGTGTGAGCTCAGAAGCAGCGTCCACAGGGCTGTCAGGCATCTGTCAGCTTTTCTGGTTTGAAAGCAGAGGAGTTGAAATGTTTCACAGCAAACTCCCTATTTTCTACAAATAGAGAGGGAAGAAGAGTGTTCCCTGCCTTGCATTTGTACAAGTGAAAGAACTGCTTTGGTCAGAGCAAGTAATCATGAGCATTTTCATAACAGTAAGTCTTCAGGGGAAGTTTGTGCTTGCAGAGGAGCAAGCCTGGCTGAGCCTTACAGCAGCTCAACAAAGCCTTTCGTTGTTAATTTGGAGTTAGATGGGAGTGTGGGATAAGGCTGAGTTCTGGTGTTGCTAATAATCTTAAAGTTCAGAGGAGGAAAAGATTTGTGTAGGCTTGTGTGTTTTTTAGGACAATAGTCCATGGGTAAGTGACTGTTGCTTTACCTAGTTATGGAGTACTGACTTGCTTTTCAAATGCTGAGGTTGTTTTTCTCCTTTAGCTTGAAGGTCTCAATTGCCAAGTGTGCTAAAGCCCAGGTACTGGAAAACTCAGCCTTTGCTGCCCAGACATTTCCAAGACATCTGTCCCCATGGCTGCCTGGGGAAGTGAACTCTGGATTTTGAATTGCTCAAAGTTGCTTGGAAAAGAGGAGTGCTGGAGCACTGGAGGGGAAATAGGAATAAAACTTCTGCCTGTCCTGTTCTGCAAGAATTCCAGCTGGAATCCTCATTTGTGATGTGCAGTAAGTGAAGCACACAGGTGTTACTGGTCCTGTGGTGGTGCACCTAAGCTGTAGATGCCTTTGGGGTGATGGGCAACATCTTGTTCACAGGAACCCAGTAACTGTGTTCCCAGAGACTGGACATTGTTGATCATGGCAGCCAGTTGTGTGGTGCCAGCAAAGTGATGTTTGTGTGATGGCTGGAGGCAGGGAGCTCTGCATCAAGAGTGCTTGTAATTACTGTTGGATTGGCCTTCAGGACCAGGATATGTCTCATGCTTGCCTATTCATTGTCTCACTCCTAATTAGAAGGAAATCCCACTGCTGTACTTGAACTGTTAGAATAATTTTCCTGACAAGCAAATGTGACATCTTAGGTAGAGCAGCCAGGTCCAAACATGTCCTAGGCAGAACTTTTAACAGTCCTACCTCTGGCCCTGCTCTTTGGGGTAACTCTCATCCCCCCAACCATGCTAGATCTCTCCAGTCCTTGTCTGGGACCTTAACCTTCTGTGTAGCTTCTCTTTGTCCCAAGCAGCCAAAGCTGTGTCAGAATTAGGGTTAAACTACCTGAGGCTGTCTGTGAGCCTGGGCTCTGCACCTTGTCTGGCTGGAGAGCCTTATCCCTTGGAGCTGAGTGAATCCCTGCTGCTGATCCAAGGCCAAACTCTGTGCTGAGAATTCAGGAGACACTTCTGCAGCTCTGTCACTTCACTGAGGTTGTCCCCATAAGCTTGCAGAATTAAAAACCAGCAAAAGCTGAAATGTGGCACTGGGATGGGGAGTCCTGTCTGCCAGCCCTTTGCCCAGTGCACCAAGGTGTCACCAAAGGTGTGCACACATGGATTATTTTGGTTTTAAATCATACAGGGATGGATGCCACTCAAGCTTGCTCCAGTTTTGTTGCAGTCACATACTCATTAACTCACCAAGCAGTGAGCTCCAGAAACTGCAGAGCTTTGTCATGTTTAAAACATGACCCTGTGAAAACCAGCCTGGTCCTGTGGGCATCTTGTACTTACTTCCAGGCATCCTTGAAGTCATGTTCCAAACAAGGTTTCTTCCGTCCCTTTAGCAGAGCCTGAGACTCCTTTAGAAAAGAAAATGACACTGGCTGTTGTCAATGAGATCTTGTTTGTCCCTCGGAAGGGGAATTTTTTTCATACAGATGTCAGCAGTGTCTCTTGGACTGTGGGATTTAGCTGCAGATTAGCATGAGATACTTGGTTTAAAGGCAGAAAAACAGTATATATATGCCAGACCAAACGTTTTATCAAAACTTCTGCTTTTCTCTGTATCACAGTGTCAGTGAGCTCTCCCAGCCTGGGCTGAAGCTTTCTTGTGCTGGTGGCCACACCATAGATCTGTAGGACTGGGATCCTGTCTGGTGGGTGCTCGTGCAGAAATGGCAGAGAGAGCCACTTGTGATGGTTGAAGACATCTGGAGTTGCTGCCTTTGTCTCTCTGACAGTCCCGTTTGTCTTCAAAACTTGCGACATTCCTGATGTTCATGGTGGTAGACTCATTCTCTGGAAGAGAGCTGTTGGGAGAGAATCCACAGGAGGCCACAAGGATGCTCAAAGGGCTGAAGCTCCTCTGCTACAAGGACAGGCTGAGAGACCTGAGGCTGTTGAGGCTGGAGAAGAGAAGGATCCCAATGAGACCTCACAGTGGCCTCCCAGAGCCTGAAGGGGCTACAGGAGAGCTGGGGAGGGGCTGTTTGCCAGGGCATGGGGGACCGGATGAGGGGCAGTGGTTTGAAACTAGAGCAGGGCAGGGTTAGATGGGACATGAAGAAGTTCTTGCCCATGAGGCTGGTGAGACACTGGCCCAAGTTGCCCAGAGACGTGGTGGAAGCCCCATCCCTGGAGACATCCAAGGCCAGGCTTGCTGAGGCTCTGAGCAACCTCATCTAGTGCAGGATGTCTGTG
Source organism: Turnix velox (assembly GCA_013400935.1). Classification (NCBI taxonomy): domain Eukaryota; kingdom Metazoa; phylum Chordata; class Aves; order Charadriiformes; family Turnicidae; genus Turnix; species Turnix velox. The sequence goes on from VZTY01021839.1 coordinate 196,966, forward strand.
GTCACTGCAGGGGTTTGGACTGGATGGTCTTTGAAGGTCCTTTCCAACTCTAAGATTCTAAGAGAGGTCACCAGGCCAAATTTGTCAGTTATTTCTCTCATTTACATAGTGGAGCAGATAGCTGGCCAGAGAGGCCCTATTAACATTCCAGGAGGGAATCTTCACCATCTCCATGGCTGCTGCCCACATTGTGGAGAGGCCGTGATAATCTGCACTGCTATTTTGTTTGCCTTAAGCATGTGTAGCATGTTGGCCAGACCCAGTGTTCATCCCTAAAGGGCTGTGACCTCCTGCTGCAGGCAAGGTGTCCTGTCAGGCCAACATCCAGCTCACTTCAGGCTACCTTGAAAGGCAACATTGCCTTGAATCATAGAATCATAGAATCATAGAATAGTTTGGGTTGGAAGGGACCTCAAAGAGCATCGAGTTCCAACCCCCCTGCCATAGGCAGGGACACCTCCCACTACACCAGGCTGCCCAGTGCCCTGTCCAGCCTAGTCTTGAACACCTCCAGAGAGGGGGCATCCACAACCTCTCTGGGCAACCTGTTCCAGTGAGGAGCTATGTACTTTATACACAAAATATTTTTCCTTTTATTAAGATTTTATTCACTGTGTAGCTTTCTGTTTAGGTCGAGAGAAGTTCTCCTTCCCCCTCTACTGGTGAGACCACATCCAGATTATTGTGTCCAGTTCTGGGGCCCTCAGTTGAAGAAGGACAAGGAGCTGCTGGAGAGGCACAAAGATGATGAAGGGATTTCCTCCTTCTGAGGAAAGGCTGTGGGAGCTGGGTCTCTTGAGCTCGGAGAAGAGGAGACTGAGGGGTAACCTCATTCATGCCTATAAATATGGAAAGGGTGTCAGAAGGATGGAGCCAGGCTCTTCTCAGTGACCTCCACTGATAGGACAAGGGGCAACGGGTGTAAGCTGGAACAGAGGAGATTCCACAGGAATCTTAGAAAGAACTTTTTCCCAGTGAGAGTGACAGAACACTGGAATGAGCTGCCCAGAGAGGGTGTGGAGTCTCCTCTGGAGACATTCAAAACCTGTCTGAATGCCTTTCTCTGTGACCTGGTCTGGGTGTTCCTGCTCTGGCAGGGGGCTTGAACAAGATGATCTCTTGAGGTCCCTTGCAGGAATGTGATTCATGCCAACACACTTCGTCTGATGACTTAGCTCACTGATACTCTGACATGAATTGGGAGTATTCTACTTTGATATACAAAAGAAGAGTATAACTGTGTGATAAATAGGACCTTAGTGGGGTAAGATAACAGTAGATCTGGACTATACTGCTCAAAAGAAGCCTTATGACCTCATGAGATAGCCTTAGTACTTTGTTGTTCTTGCAAAAAGACACCAGCTATCTCCTGTTCTTTCTCCTCTGGAGTCTTGTCCAAAGGTTTGCCCGGAAAGGTTGTGCATGCCCACATCCTGCAGGTGTTTAAGACCAGGCTGAATGAGGCACTGAGCAACCAGGTCTAGTGGGAGATGTTGGAACTAGATGGTCTTTAAGGTCCCTAGGTCCCTTCCAACCCAAACCATTGTATGATTGATTCTCTTTGTTGTAGAGAGGTTAATTGAGACCTTGTGTTTTGGGGTGGGATAGCTACAAGCTTCTGGGGTGTCATCTGTGTGCCTCAAGTTTGTGGAGAAAATGCTTTTGTCACCTCCCTGAATGGCTGATCATGGCTCAATAAGAGTTTAAATAGGCTCAGAGAGATGATCCACCAAGGTGGATGTCCAAGCCCTGAAGGTAGGCTCTTCTGTGGGACTTCTGCAGCATTGCCTGGCAGGTTTTGTGCATGCCTGGCATTGTAGGAGCTTTGTTGATTGCTATGATGTTGCTTGGTCTCTGCCAACATGGATTCATCCTGTGTAGTGATGTACCAACAAAGGCAATGGCACTTCCAAACCTTTATTTTGCAGCTTCACTTCATTCCTTGTTTTGGACATACAGGAATTGTGCAAGTCTCTCTGCTTGCTCCAAAGCTATTGAAGCTGTTGGAAAGTCTCTCACTAGTTTACTGGCTCTTGGATGAGATTCCTGCTGTGTATGGGGAATATGAGGGCAGTGTGCCAAGCTGGCACAAGGTCTACAAGCGGGCATTCAGTCCCCTCTCACGAGTATCTTCCCCCAAAATCAAACCAAACCAGTGAGGTTTGATTGAAATGTGTTGTGTTTATACCAGGTTCTCCCTCTTCCCTTTGGCATCTTGGATATATTCCATGGTCAAGAGGGTCTTGCCCATAGTGCCAGCAGTTTTCTGACAAGCAGAATCTCTGGAATGTGAAATTCAAGAACTAAATCCTTCCACATTTGCAGAAGCTCCTGCTGTCCACAGTCATGTCACTTCTGCTCTTCCTAATGTGTAATGCTGAAAATCCTGAGCTGTTTTTGTAAATGCAATTAATCAAGGAATAATACTTGATTGATTTCTTTTTTTTTTTTTAATGTAATACAAACTTCTTTAGCGAGGAGAGAGTTTATTGAAGTTTCATTTCCCTGTGTGTCTTTGGCCTGTAGTTGATAATTATTTTTAAACTGCACGTGATGTTGTGAGTCAGGCTGTTGTGGAAGGGTTTTTTTGTGGCTGTCAAAATGTCAATTCTAATGAAAGTCTCCACAGACATACTATACCTGAGTGATTTAAGCCTTCAGGCTAGGTAGGCTGCTGATAGCATCTTCAGAAGAGTTCAGAAAGGTTTGTATGTGTCTATCTTCCAATAAATTTTTGTTTGACTGGGATGCCTTCATCAAAATCAGTTGTTAAAGGTTTAGGGGGTTTTTGGTTTTTTTTTCCCTCCTTTTTAAAGGCTAAGCTGCTGCTTGTCAGCTCTCTACAGGGCTGTTTGGAATTCAGCATCTTACACAGCAGTCACATTGGGAGGAAAAAGGAAGTGCCTGTGTAATAACAATAATTGAAAATTAATAGTAGATTAAATTAATACATAATTAGAAAACACTAATGCTCCCTACGAACAAAGGCTGATTCCTATAGGAGCTTTATGAATTGAAAAGGAAAAGCATATGATGCTTTCCCTCGGCCCTGTCTATTCCAGCCTGCAGATCATTAAAGCAATTATAATTTCACAGAGGTTTGATCTGGAATTGATTTCTTTGTGATAATTCAATTTAGAGGCTTGCTTCCTCTGGGGTGGAAGATGACAGAAGATGAAGTGTGTATAAATCCTTATAAATCCTTAGCACTGGCTGCAGGCACGCAGGAAGGCTGGCACCCAGCCAGCAGGGTTCATTCTGAAGAATAGTCTTCCTTTGACCGTGTGCTTGGAGTCTTGGACCTTTTAGTGCTTAATTAAGAAACGATCAATATCAGCTTTGTGCCAGGCTGTGGTGTAACAGGGGCCGGGTGGGAGGTGTGTAGGGGATGTAGACTGAATTTGAGTTACTTCATCCTTGGATATCTGAAAAAATCTTTCTCTGCCTGTTCTACAGCCCATAGCGAAACCTTGGAAGATAATTTATGAGGGATGTTCTATAATACAAGGCAGGCTTGGTGTTTCCCAGCCTGGGAAGTCCTGATCTTTAGGCTCATCCTGATCAGCAAAAGCTGGTGTAACCTTGTCTGTAGGGTGGGTGGTTGGTCATGGTGATGGAGGTGTAGCTTTACCCATGTGCAAGTTGGATCTTCAGCTGCTCCAAAACTGTGACTGTGGTCTGATGATGGAGGTGTAGCTTTAGCCATGTGCAAGTTGGATCTTCAGCTGCTCCAAAACTATGACTGTGGTCTGATTGAGCCTGGCTTCCACTTTCTCATCAAGAAATGTCTTCATATGGCTTAGCAGAAGTTGGTGGCAGTTGCACAGGAATGTGTCCAGGCTGTTTTGAATGGCTTCAGAGAGGGAGATTCCACCACTTCCGGACAGTCTGTTCCATGGTGCTGCCACCCTCACAGTAAAGAAGTTTTTCTCATGTTGAGATGGAGCTTCCTCTGTCCCAGTTTGTGCCTTGTCCTTTGCCCCCCTCCTGTAGCTCTTGCTGCGATTCCCCCCAGTTTGCTCTTCTCCAGTTGGACAGCACCAGGTCTCTCAGCCTTTCCTCAGCACAGAGATCATAAGATCATACTCATTTAGGTTGGAAGAGACCTTTCACATCATTGAGTCCAACCATCAAGTCCAACTCCAACAAGCCTCATACCTGGACAGGGACTTGGACCTCAGATTAGGAGCCTGATGCTCTCCCAACTGAGCGACACACGTAGGTGCTCCAGTCTCCTCAGCATCTTTGCAGCCCTTTACTGGACTCTTTCTAGGCCCTCCTTGTCTTTCTTCAACTGGAGAACCCAGAACTGTACACTTCTGGTTTACTCTTTTATTTGCCTTTTTCCTCTGCCATCTTTAGATCCTCTGCTCTTGCTGTAGGACAAAGACACATGTAGGATACTTCTTTCAATGCATGGAAAGACAACTGCTCTGGTATAGACTGAGATGCAGGAAAGGGAGATGCTGTCCCC
>VZTY01021839.1:201942-268759 GCA_013400935.1 Turnix velox
GAAGTGTGTATAAATCCTTATAAATCCTTAGCACTGGCTGCAGGCACGCAGGAAGGCTGGCACCCAGCCAGCAGGGTTCATTCTGAAGAATAGTCTTCCTTTGACCGTGTGCTTGGAGTCTTGGACCTTTTAGTGCTTAATTAAGAAACGATCAATATCAGCTTTGTGCCAGGCTGTGGTGTAACAGGGGCCGGGTGGGAGGTGTGTAGGGGATGTAGACTGAATTTGAGTTACTTCATCCTTGGATATCTGAAAAAATCTTTCTCTGCCTGTTCTACAGCCCATAGCGAAACCTTGGAAGATAATTTATGAGGGATGTTCTATAATACAAGGCAGGCTTGGTGTTTCCCAGCCTGGGAAGTCCTGATCTTTAGGCTCATCCTGATCAGCAAAAGCTGGTGTAACCTTGTCTGTAGGGTGGGTGGTTGGTCATGGTGATGGAGGTGTAGCTTTACCCATGTGCAAGTTGGATCTTCAGCTGCTCCAAAACTGTGACTGTGGTCTGATGATGGAGGTGTAGCTTTAGCCATGTGCAAGTTGGATCTTCAGCTGCTCCAAAACTATGACTGTGGTCTGATTGAGCCTGGCTTCCACTTTCTCATCAAGAAATGTCTTCATATGGCTTAGCAGAAGTTGGTGGCAGTTGCACAGGAATGTGTCCAGGCTGTTTTGAATGGCTTCAGAGAGGGAGATTCCACCACTTCCGGACAGTCTGTTCCATGGTGCTGCCACCCTCACAGTAAAGAAGTTTTTCTCATGTTGAGATGGAGCTTCCTCTGTCCCAGTTTGTGCCTTGTCCTTTGCCCCCCTCCTGTAGCTCTTGCTGCGATTCCCCCCAGTTTGCTCTTCTCCAGTTGGACAGCACCAGGTCTCTCAGCCTTTCCTCAGCACAGAGATCATAAGATCATACTCATTTAGGTTGGAAGAGACCTTTCACATCATTGAGTCCAACCATCAAGTCCAACTCCAACAAGCCTCATACCTGGACAGGGACTTGGACCTCAGATTAGGAGCCTGATGCTCTCCCAACTGAGCGACACACGTAGGTGCTCCAGTCTCCTCAGCATCTTTGCAGCCCTTTACTGGACTCTTTCTAGGCCCTCCTTGTCTTTCTTCAACTGGAGAACCCAGAACTGTACACTTCTGGTTTACTCTTTTATTTGCCTTTTTCCTCTGCCATCTTTAGATCCTCTGCTCTTGCTGTAGGACAAAGACACATGTAGGATACTTCTTTCAATGCATGGAAAGACAACTGCTCTGGTATAGACTGAGATGCAGGAAAGGGAGATGCTGTCCCCACAGGCGGTGGTGTAGGCATGGGGGACACAACCACACCTTGCTCAGAGCAGTCATGAGGGGCTTGTGAAGGCATTTTTTGGTAACCAGACCCTGGGTGTTGCAAGAAAATGAACAGAGAGAGGGATGGAGAAGAAAGAGGAGAAAGAAAATAAAGCAGAGGACAGTAAAATATTCTAAGGCAGGTTGGATCATAGAATCATAGAATGGTTTGGGTTGGAAACAACCTTAAAGATCTTCTAGTTCCAACCCCCCTGACATGGGCAGGGACACCTCCCAGTAGACCAGGTTGCTCAGTGTCTCATCCAGCCTGGCCTTAAACACCTCCAGGGATTGAGGGGGCATCCACAACCTCTCTGGGCAGCCTCTTCCAGTGTCTCACCACTCTCACAGGAAAGAACTTCTTTCTTGTCTCCAGCCTGAATCTTCCCTGATGCAAATCTTCCAATTTACATCAATTACTCCTAGTCCTGCCATCACATATCCTATTAAATGTCCTACCCCAGCCTTTCTGTAGCCCCCTGCAGGTATTGAGAATCTACTATGAGTTTCCCCCTGAGCCTTCTCTTCTCCAGACTGAACAACCCCAACTCCTTCAACCTGTCCTCATGCAGCAGGGAAAATTGGGACCCTATGGAATACAATGATAAATTTTGCTAAGCAACTGCTGAGTTAAAGCCCCCCCCCTCCCAGTTGGGCTGCGTTAATGGCATGTGGCAAGCGAGGCAGCCAGCTGAAACTGGCTCAGGCAGGAGGAATTATCCCCTTGTTAATTTGCTTTCTTCTTGGCCCAACACAACATTTAATTTCTGGTTTGTGCCTTTTGTGCACAAACACCCTATGTTTCCCTGAGCTCTCTGAAGGAGTATCCTGGGGGAATGGATATTTGGGCTGGGGTTTTAGTCGTGTGTATCAAATTGTGTTTGGTGAAGTTGTGACTTCAGACAATGTTCCATTTCAGAGCTTTCTAAAAAAATAAAAAGTAGTCTTTTCAGGGAAATGGAAAGAAATTAAAAGAATCTTAGCTTTAGAATCATAGAATGGTTTGGGTTGAAAGGGACCTTAAAGATCATCAAGTTCCAACCCCCCTGCCATGGGCAGGTACATCTCCCACTAGAACAGGTTGCTCAGTGCCTCATCCAGCCTGGCCTTAAACACCTCCAGGGAGAGGGAATCCATGGTGTTTGTTCAAATTTCTCCTCCTTTCATACCCCCTGTGATAATAAACTGTATATCAGGGAATGATGAATAAAAAAATTCACTCTTTCAATCAAAAATAGGAAGAAAGTCTCATGGTTGGGTTGTGCAAATGCTTCTTCACAGCGGTGAGCACTTGTTCAGTGAGTGCATTTGTGCTGTCCTGTCTTACCTGGGTATTTAGGGTGGGGTAAAAGCAACCTCAGCCCTGCAAGGTTTGTATCTTCCAACTCAAACTCACGCTTCCAATGCTCTCCCATGACTGCTGTGGGAGCACAGAGTGGTTCCATGTGGTGAGGGATGGAGCTGGGGAGCTTCTTTGCCCCACAGGAAGTTGTCCCACTGTGGTCACCAGGAGGCACAAGTTGCTTCCAGTCTTGGGGTGATGAGGGGAACTCTCAGAGGGAACCTCAAGCATCCAAGGCCTGTGGTTATAGGGTATATCTCTTCCTAGATGGTGATGAGCATGGAGGAGTGAAATGATGCTCCACGGAACCCCACCAGAAGACACCTCTTTATTATGATGTGGCAGTGGGGCTTGGGTCTTGCACAAGTTGGAGAAGTGGAGCATATTCCAGTCATTGAGAAACTAAACTGTCTGAAGCATCAGTGAGGAATTTAGAATTAGAGATGGACAAATTTTATCATCTCTTCTGGAGCTCATAGAAGGAGTCTCCCTCCCCTTCACCCCAGGGGCTGTAGCCACAGAGCAGCATGCTGCCATGGAGTGCTGCTGGGACAGATGTGATGAACCCATTGCTGTCAGCAGAGGGTTTTTGGAAGTGGGAATTTGTATGATTCTAATACTTCAGTATCTGACATTTTGACAGGAACATCTGACATGCTGAAAGTAGCAGTCACTGAATAAAAACAAATTTGGAGAATTTGATGTTTTCTACTTCAGTGTTGGGTTTCACAGTGCCATTCTGGAATGCCTTGCTGGGACTGTCAATAGAACAGCACATCAAAACTGGGATTATTTTGCTGGTTTGAAAAATTGGTTCAGAAAAAAATTTAAAAATGAAACCTTTTTTGCTTTCACATTTCTCATTGTGAAACAAACAAAAAAACCCCCCAAACCTGCATAGTTGCCTGCTTTCTTCCAGGAAAACCTAAATGTCTTTGTTGAGGATTCTTTAATTTTTCTAAATTGTTTGGGGTGTCAGGGTTGCTTCACCCCTGGGTGATGCAGGTTGCTCTGGTCTATATGGTTCAGGTGCAGTGGTGACTTCCTGTCTGGTGGAACCAACATCATCTCTCAGATTGCTCTTCTGAAGGAAGCAGCTTTAATGTTCTGTTCCTGCAGTTTCTTCCTCATCTGATAATTTATTTTTTTTTTAACTCCTGGAATGTTCTTAATGCTTTAAGAGTGTCTCCCTTTTCAAGAGGAGATATGGCAACATCTGTACTTTACATGGCTAAACACATTGGCTGTTCCTTGTAACTCTAATAGAGCTGTTGGAGCCTGAAGGAGGAGGGTGTAGGGAATCTCACCTCTTCTGAATAGTTGTCCCTTGATAATGAAGCCCCATTTCAGCCTAACTGGTGTGTTTATACACTTCTTGCAGTAGCTTTTCTTGTTTCCCCTTCCTTACACTCATCCAGAGAAGAACAGACAGAGTGGGACTGTTTCTCTGTGTAGGCAGAAAGGAGTTTTGGTGGAAACCCAGATACTTCATGCTTTTCCCCTGCTGTGATATTTGGGCAGTTGAAGCTGTGTGGCTGCCCCTCCTTGCCCCAGAGTCTTGGCTTGCAAAGGGCTTTATTGAACTCAGGGTGAGTTCTGAGCAAGTTACACTTGGAGCAGGTGGGATAGAAAGGTGTTGAGTGTCCATATATTTATTTTTCTTTTACATCAACAAGCAGAGGAGACCAAGGAGGCTGTTCTTGGCTGTAGCATCTCCTAAATCCTGATTTGCAAACACTAGACTGTTCTCTCCTCAGCTGTATGCAGCTGGACATCATGCACCCACATGAATGATGGAAATGCATCTCCAGGGGTCACAGAGGCACACCCAGGAAAAGCTGCTCTCAGACAGGTCATTTCTTACCCTTTTACAAGCTCCAATACATTAGAAAATGTTGCTTAAACTATCTTGGTCAAATTGAGCTAATTGGATCTCACCTCACTAATTCAACACCCCAATTAATTTGCTCCAAGAAACCTGCTGTGCCATATTCCGCTCTTCTCCAGCTGCAGCATTTCCTTGTGGAAAAGCAGCCAGATGTTCAGCAGGGATTCTGGGAACAAAATGAGTGATGGCCTTATACACACAGCTGCCAGCAGGTTTAATGTAACTACATCAAACGTGCTGTTTTGTGGAAGCAAAATGTGAGTGGCTCTCTTTTATACAACATTTGTGGAGCTCGGTGTTCTCATCACATATTAATTTGGACTGGACCCTCCCCAGTTTGGGGATGGGATAAGCCCCATACACTGTCTTGAGCTGTTTCAGGTTTTGCAGAGGGATTCATGACTGTGAGGACTAATGGATATATTTCAGGCTAGATATAAGAAAGAAATTCTTTATAGTGAGGCTGGTGAGACACTGGAACAGGTTGCCCAGAGAGGTTTTGGGTGCCCCCTCTCTGGAGGTGTTTAAAGCCAGGCTGGATGAGGAGCAACCTGGTGTAGTGGGAGGTGTCCCTGCCCATGGCAGGGGGGTTTGAACTAGATGATTTTTAAGGTCCCTTCCAACCTAAACCATTCTGTGATACTGTATGTGGGAGTCACCAGATTGTTCCCAGAATTCTTTTGCTTTGAGGCACCACAGTGCATCTTGAACAGTGTGTGTGGACATCAGCAGAACTGTGTGCGTGGTGACTGTCCTGCCAATGCTCTGCAAGCCCCACACCTCCAAACCCCTCCCTCTGATGACTGCTGGCATGCACACTGCTGTGCTGGTAGGAATGCTATAGAATGGTTTGAGTTGGAAGGGAACTTAAATCCCACCAGTGCCATCTCCTGCCCCGGGCAGGGCCACCTCCCACCAGCCCAGGTTGCTTCAAGCCATGTCCAATCTGGCCTCAAACCCTTCCAGGGATTGGGCAGCTACAGCTTCTCTGAGCAACCTGGGCCAGGTGCTCACCCCCTCTCACAGCAAAGAACTTCTTCCTGAGATCCTGCCTAAATCTGCCCTCTTTCAGTTTGAATCCACCCCACCTTGTCCTACAGCTCCTCTTCCTGATCCACAGTCCCTCTCCATCTTTCCTGGAGCTCTGTTAGGGACTGGCAGGGGCACTGAGGTCTCCAGGAGTCTTCTCTTCTCCAGGCTGAAATGTGCTTTTTGCTGATGTGTCCCTAAGCAGTGTTTGGCTCCTGCTCTGTGTGTGTTTGTGGGGTGCATGTCTATGTTGGATCAAAGCAAGATGCTCTGCTGCTGGAGATGAAATTTGAATTTGATGCTGTCACTAGTTGGTAGGATTAGATGGCATGTGCTTTAGGAGAGATTCCTGGGTAAATGAGGGAACTTGGTCTTTTTAGCTTGGAGGAGAATGAGGGGTGATCTCATTCCTGTCTATCAATATGGAAAGGGTGAGTGTCAGGAGGATGGAACCAGGCTACTGGTGACCTCCAATGACAGGACTCGGTGCAATGGGTGCAAATTGGAACACAGGAGGTTCCACAGAAATATGAGAAAAAACTTGGTAAGGGTGAGGGTAAGAGAAGAGGGGCACAGGCTGCCCAGAGAGGGTGTGGGGTCTCCTTCTCTGGAGACATTCAAAATCCATCTGGATACCTTCCTGTGTGACCTCATCTGAGTGTTCCTGTTCTGGGAGGGGGATGGGACTAGATGATCTCTTGAGGTCCTTTCCAATCCCTGATATTCTGTGATTCTCTGAATGCCCTATAGCCAGTATCTAGGAGGAATGGCACTACTGACACACTTGCTTTGGTTTGGCCCCTTGATAAGGTGCCATGTGGCTACACTGAAGTGATCTGAAGTGCTGAGCTGCTTTTTGACTTTCTGAAGACAAGGAGAATTGAAAGGCTGTACATTTAGGGACTGAGTCCTGTCTCTGGCTGGGTGTGAGGCAGCTGAACTTGTGGAGGTAGCCTTGCCAGTCACTGGAATACCAAGCATAAAACATGGGTATGTATTCATCCATGGTACAGAAAGCCATTGGCATTGTTATCTGGTAATGGGCAATCCCCATAGGGATCTTCTGGTGTCACCCAGGACTCACAGGCTCCCAGTGGAAGGGAGTTGGTCGTCTGCAGAACTTGATTTCTGGCGTGGTGGGAAGCCCTCTATTGGAGCTGAGTGGATAGACTGGAGTGACAATGATACTGACACATCTGGCATCTCCACAGCATCTCTGCATCACTGATAAGATAGAAGGGAGATCACAGGAAGGTTTGAAATAGGCTGGCACAAGACATCCCCAGAAGCACTCTGCTCTGCCATGGTTTTTAAGGAGGCATTACAGCCAGGCTTTGGTTGAAAAGACAGCATAATATTGGATGAATCCAGGGCAAATTTAGCAACATCCTCTACACTGGGAAGAGGAAAGATGAAAGATAGAGTGGATGTGAACCTCTCTGAGTGACAGAAGAGACATGCCAAGCCTTTGTCTGATCTTTCCTACCTCTGGGAGCCCTGGACTCCATGCTTGGCCTTTGGGTGCTTGTCCACACACACCAGTGCCAACCAATTCATTGTCTCTGCTGTCTGTCACTCTCTAACCCACAGATACCCAGAGCAGAGGAATGTCTGAAGCATTTTGGTTTACATCCAATTTTGAGCTGAGATTGTGACACAATCACAAGATCACAAGTTGTGATATGAGAGAGGGAAAAATCTTACAGTTCCTCAGGAGAGGATGGATACTAATGATGAGCTAGAGTGTTTTGCATCATATGACTTGAATGGGGACTGTAATGCAGCATTTAAACCAGAAAAGAGGGAAGCAGTTCTGGTGCTTTTAAATATTTCCATTGTATCAGTGCCTCATCTTTAAACTAAATGAATCCATGTGTACTGGAAACACTGTAGGTTTTGGATTACATTTTGTTTGGTTTTTTTTAGAGTAGAAAATAGCTTTATGTCATTATTGTTTTTCCCCCTGCGCTGTTGTGCCTCCAGTACACCCCAGGAAGGAAGCCAAGCTTGAGCCGCAGTGATGGTTGTGTGTAAAGAGACTTTGCCCAGTGAACAGATGGGATGAGAAATTTCCCTGAGCATAATGTCTCATGGAAACTTTTTTTTCTCCTTTAAAGATGATGCTAGTCGGTTTTGTGGGTTTTTTGGGGTTTTTTTTCAATAGGTGGAGCAGCAGGGGCAGTGGGACACCAGGTGGGTGACAGGAATGCTGCTGTGGCGGCAGCTCCTTTGTGATGTTGTGGAGGGTGTTGAATAACAGCCACATTTTCAGTGCAGATATGCGTCTGCAGGTGTGTGTGTTGTATTTCACAAAATCACAGAATATCAGGGATTGGAAGGGAACTCAAGAGATCATCTAGTCCCATCCCCCTGCCAGAACAAGAACATACAGGTTAGGTCACAAAGGAGGGAGTCTAGGCAGGTTTTGAATATCTCCAGAGAAGGAGAGCCTACCCTCTCTCTGGGCAGCCTGTGCCACTGTCCTCTCACCCTCACTGTGAAAAAGTTTTTTCTCACATTTCTGTGGAACCTCCTGTGTTCCAGTTTGCACCCATTGCCCCAAGACCTATCATTGGAGGTCACTGAGAAGAGCCTGGTTCCATCCTCTTGACACTCACCCTTTCTGTATTTATAGACATGAATGGGGTCTCCCTCAGTGTCCTTTTCCCCAAGCTAAAAAGACCCAGCTCACTCAGCCTGTCCTCATAAGGGGGATGCTCCAATCCCTTCGTCATCTTTGTGCCTCTGTGCTGGACTCTCTCCAGCTGTTTCCTCTCCTTCTTCAACTGAGACCCTCAGAACTGGACACAATACTCCAGATGTGGTCTCACTAGGTCTCACCGGTAGAGGGGGAGGAGAAACTCTCTCGACCCACTGACTAACGCCCCCTTCTAAAACACCCCCGGATGCCATTGGCCTTCTTGTCCACAAGAGCACATTGCTGGCTCATGGTTTGTGAAGTGTTTTGGTCTCTCTTGCAATGAGAGACGGAATATGAAGACAAGATTGTATTTAACAAACCCCAGCAGGGCTTTTAAGCCCTGAGTGTTTTCCTGACTTGTCACTTGCATCTCAATGAATTCCAAGGGTGTTTGATCACCTGCCTTCCATAGGTGTTTTTGAAAAGCCAAGTGTAACAGCAGGAGGGAATGCATGAGCCATGTGTAATGCTAGCAATAAAGATAGACAATATAGACATTTTATCATATGAAGATATGTGTCGTGCTCTCTCCTCTAATGCATTATGCAGTATGTTTCATACCAGCTACCTTTAGTATCAATAAAACTTGTTTTAAATTGTATTCTGGGAAAGCAGGCAGAAAGGCAAACCCAGCAAGAACCTGCCCTTTGCTGAATGGGGGTTTTTGGCTCCTGCTTCCTGGTCCTCTTAAAATCATGGGGGCACTGGAGAAAAGTCTAAGAGGTCTTCTCTCCAGGACACAGGTGTAAAAATGCCACATAGAATCATAGAATAGTTTGGGTTGGAAGGGACCTTAAAGATCATCGAGTTCCAACCCCCCTGCCATAGGCAGGGACACCTCCCACTAGATCAGGCTGCTCAGTGTCATGTCCAATCTGGTCTTGAACACCTCCAGAGAGGGGGCATCCACAACCTCTCTGGGTAAACGCTGATGTTTCTGCCTCAATGAGACCTTTATGTTTTCTAAATAGCATGGATCTGCTTAACTGCATGAATGGGAAATACTCTTCCAATGGGATTCCCTCTTCCCTTAGGCCAATGGGAATGGGAAATAAATCCAGGACAAACTGGACTAAATCAAACCAGGGCTGATGCTCTTTGAAACAGGGAAAGGGCTTATTGAAACCAGGTGGCTGAGAACTCTGGTGAAGCTGCCAGGGCCAGTGTGTGCTGGAGGTCAGGTCTGGGTGATGAAAGGTTTGGGGTTGCCAGGGGTTACTTGGGAACCACATGATGCTTGTTCCACCAGGTCCTCTCTGGCTGCATGGAGGGCAGCAGAGAGAAATTTTTCATCCTTTGGTAGGCATCTCTCCAAGGGGTCAACTGTGTCTTTCGTGGGACAGCCACATTCTAGGGTACTCAAGGGTACACTCAAGGGCACTGAGCCCTGCTGATGAGCCCTTGGGACCATGAGGCCACCATGTCCCTCCATGTCCCCTGCCTCTGCCGTGAGGTCCATCTGGGCTGGGTAGGTGTGGTGTGGGGCACTGTATGCTAAGCCCCATTTGGAGGATGCTACAAATCCCAGTGGAGTGTGAGGGAGCTGAAGGCACTTCTGCTTCTCTTTGAAGAGGGACTANAGTTTGGGTTGGAAGGGACCTTAAAGATCATCGAGTTCCAACCCCCCTGCCATAGGCAGGGACACCTCCCACTAGATCAGGCTGCTCAGTGTCATGTCCAATCTGGTCTTGAACACCTCCAGAGAGGGGGCATCCACAACCTCTCTGGGTAAACGCTGATGTTTCTGCCTCAATGAGACCTTTATGTTTTCTAAATAGCATGGATCTGCTTAACTGCATGAATGGGAAATACTCTTCCAATGGGATTCCCTCTTCCCTTAGGCCAATGGGAATGGGAAATAAATCCAGGACAAACTGGACTAAATCAAACCAGGGCTGATGCTCTTTGAAACAGGGAAAGGGCTTATTGAAACCAGGTGGCTGAGAACTCTGGTGAAGCTGCCAGGGCCAGTGTGTGCTGGAGGTCAGGTCTGGGTGATGAAAGGTTTGGGGTTGCCAGGGGTTACTTGGGAACCACATGATGCTTGTTCCACCAGGTCCTCTCTGGCTGCATGGAGGGCAGCAGAGAGAAATTTTTCATCCTTTGGTAGGCATCTCTCCAAGGGGTCAACTGTGTCTTTCGTGGGACAGCCACATTCTAGGGTACTCAAGGGTACACTCAAGGGCACTGAGCCCTGCTGATGAGCCCTTGGGACCATGAGGCCACCATGTCCCTCCATGTCCCCTGCCTCTGCCGTGAGGTCCATCTGGGCTGGGTAGGTGTGGTGTGGGGCACTGTATGCTAAGCCCCATTTGGAGGATGCTACAAATCCCAGTGGAGTGTGAGGGAGCTGAAGGCACTTCTGCTTCTCTTTGAAGAGGGACTAGATATTGTTAGCAGATACTGGCACGTGGTCTCTCTGGGAACCAGACTGCCCAGGCAAATGGAGATGTGTGTAGTCTATAAAAGGCACAGGGGTTATCCCAGAGTGGATGTGGGCTGGCAGGAGCCATTAGTGGGAGGTGTCCCTGTCCATGGCAGGAGGGTTGGAACTAGATGACCTTTAAGGTCCCTTCCAGCCCAAACCATTCTATTACTGTAGCCAGCCATGGGTGTAGCTTGCACTTTCTCCTGTAACTTAACATTATACCGTCTCATCTTGCTGTGCTTTCCACTTGACCACATTGGCACATGCCAATCCTTTGCATTTCCTGAAGACAGAAGAGTGAAGGACAAACAGTCCCTTCAGGAAGGGATGGGAAAGATCCTGAGGAGAAGATGCTCCTCAGGAGAAGGAGGGAATTGCATCAGGACCCCCATGGAGCAGGTCTTCCATGCCTGATGGGTGCAGAAGCAGAATCCAGTGGGTGGTGACATGTTCCCATTAATCCTTAGCACCTCCCCATGTTCCCATTAGCACCTCCACCATCTTGCATGATCACAGCAAGACTGTCATTGCAGGAATGACAGTGTGGGTGTATCTGCCTTCCCAGTCTGAGATGGGATTTCCTGGATCCAAGCTCTTGTGTGTTCCTAGGGTTGCACAGCCCTGTGTGAAGTACCGTGGGGAATGAGATAATTTGCCACATGCTGAGGTGTCTGCAAAGGAGGGGCTTGGGGAGAGTACTGAGGCTGCTGTATCACCTGGCTTAGTGCCAGGAGCTACTTTAGCAAAGGAAACAGCTCAGCACCTGAGAAAGACCTTTCAAAGCCGTGGCAGATGCATCGTATGTGAGAAATTCACGTTGCAGTGCTGCCCAAGCAGGACTCTCTCCAAAATGTTTGGGTGGGTGTTTCAGAATGTCTCCTCTGTGCCCACAGCTGCCTCCATCTGTTCTGACCAGGAGAAGCCATGTGTGTGTGTAACCTGAGCCTGGGGTACCCATCCCAGAGCTGCTGAGCCAGCAGGGACAGATCCAGTTGCCCCCCAGCTTTGCTGACCCTGGCTGAACTGCTGGGTCCCCTCTCAGGAGAGAGCAGTTCCCCTGCAGGACCCCCAAGTGCAGAGCTGGGTTTGCAGCCACTAACCAAGTCAAAGAATCATAGAATGGTTTGGGTTGGAAGGGACCTTAGAGATCATCTAGTTCCAACCCCCCTGCCATGGACAGGGACACCTCTCACTACACCAGGTTGCTCAGTGCCTCATCCAGCCTGGCCTTAAACACCTCCAGAGAGGGGACATCCACAGTGGCAGCCTGGGCAACCTGCCCCAGTGTTTCACCACCCTCACTGTCAAGAATTTCTTTCTTATATCTAGCCTGAATCTTCCCTCTTCCAATTTACATCCATTATTCCTAGTCCTGCCATCACATATCCTATTAAAAATTCCTGGCCCATCCTTTCTGGAAGCCCCCATCAGGTATTGAGAAGCTCCTGTGAGGACTAGATGAGGTCTTCTTCAAAATTAAAAAAAAAAATTCTTCAAGATGTAGTGGATTTAGGAAAAAGCTGTGTGGTCAAAATCATAGAAGGTGCTGGCTTGGAAGGAAGCCTTTCAAGGTCATCTAGTCCAACACCCCATCCAAAGAGGAATGAGCAGATGAAGTTTTTATATTTATATTCTTATGTGTTTATTTGAGGGTTGAGGAATTAGTAAACTCACCTCCTGCAAAACCTGTGGTACCTGGAGCCTGAGGAGGAGAACAGAGGAGAACATTGCTCTGAAGAAGTGATTGTTTCTGAAAGAGCTGTACTGCAATGAAGGGCAGTGAGATGTTTCTGGCAGGACTCCATGAGGGAGTTCTCTCTCTTGTGAAGATGGGCTCCAAGAGATGTTTCTGTGCATGTTTCTGTTCACTCTGTAGCTGAACCCTAAGCAAATACTACCCTTGTTAGCAAAAATGTCCTCTTTCTTCCATCTTGATGCCAGGACTTAATAGAAGGATGGAAGTACTTGCATGCAAATAGCCTTGGAGAGAGTTTTTTCTTTGCTGATTTCTGATGCTGTGGGAGAATAAAAACTAAACCCCTTGTCCCAAACACCACATTGTTTTTGTTTCTTTGAAACCTCTGGATGACAGAGCTGACTTCCTGTGTGTCAGTGGCAATGCCAACGGCTGCTTTGTTTAAGCTTGATCCATTCCACAACATCTGAATGTTACTTTCCTTAGGTCAAACCAAAAGAAATAAGTGAAGGTATTTCTTCTGTGGCAGCCTCATGCCTGTTGCATCCCATGGTGGGACGAGCCTGCTGACACTTAACTCCATAAGGGTTTTTCTTCCAGCAGGGTGTTCATTGTGACGTGGTCAGGAGGATCCAGAAGTCATCTCTGAAGACTAAAGCAGCTAACCCAAGGCAGTGTGGCTGGATCAGCCCCTTGCACTGATCCATGCTGGTCTGTGGCTTGAAGGACTACAAGGTAGCACCCAGTGTAGCCAGTCTGGTTTTTCTCTCTTAAAATTGCTCATGAGTAACCCCAATCTGCTGGGGTTTTTCCCCTTACAAGCAACTTTGCCTGAGGGGAGAGGCAGGGATACCTCGTGGTGGCAGCTGAGGGTTTTGTGCCTCTAGTCTCTTCCCAGCCCTTTCTGTGTCACAGTCTCTCCTTTAGCTAGAATGATTTTCCATCTGGCCTGATGCTTGCCCCCATGGAAAGCAGCTGTATCTCCTTTCAGCTTTCCTTTACTAGGTTAAACAAGCCAAAAACACTGATGCTTCCCAGCTGGTGCAGCAATGAAGCTGAATCTGTGTGGCATGGTTCTGCACCCCATCTGCCTGTCTGCCTCCTGGGAGAAACCTTTCCAACCATTAGACTTTCTCCATATGACTTTCTCTACCTGTCATATTTGACTGTCCCATTCCTGTGTTCAAACTGTAGTGGTGGCTTAGAGACTTGCCCTCCTCTTGGCCCTGTCCATCCCTGTGAGCCTGGCTGGGTGGTTAGAGCTGACCATCCCAGGAGATGAATGTAATAGTAAGGGAAGAAAATACTGCTATGAGCTTGTCAAGACATTTTCCACTTGCTCTTCCCTGGTTTCTGTCTCTCAACCTTGTGGACTCAGCCAGGCACTCAGTGCTGTGCACACCTCCTGAAGGTCTCAACATCAAAGATGTTGTTTGTTTCAGATTATCAGTCAGTGCTGGGAGCTCCAGGGAAATCTGCTGCTGTCTTGCCTAACCCCATCCAAGTCGTATTTTTCCCACTGTGTAAAATAACTCAGTGAATTTCTAATTACACAGATCTAATTAAGGGCTGAATGTAATGGCTATGCCTAATCATAATGATACACCCAATTCATTAAAAAAAGAGATTGCTTGTGTACAACAAGCCACCCAATTTAGTACAGAATTAATATCTGCCTCTCCAGCTGGAGCTGTGCAGGCATCCTCTAGTGTGGGGTCTTGGGAGGTACATGTGGGAAGTGTCCCCACCTATGGCAGGTGGGCTGGAACTAGATGATCCAGACCAGGTTCTGGGCAGCTTGTCAGGCCCCTGCCAACTGGTGGGCTGTGGATCACAGAATAACACAGAATATCAGGGATTGGAAGGGACCTCAAGGGATCATCTAGTCCAAACCCTCTGCTGGAGCAGGAACACCCAGATCAGGTCACAGAGGAAGGAATCCAGATGGGTTTTGAATGTCTCTAGAGATGAACAGCCCTCACCCTCTCTGGACAGCCTGGGACACTCTTCTGTTCCACTCTTGTGATCCAGCTTGCACCCACTGCCCCTTGTCCTATCAGTGAAGGTCACTGAGAAGAGCCTGTCTCCATCCTCCTGACCCTTTCCATATTTATAGACATTAATGAGGTCACCCCTCAGTCTCCTCCAAGTTAAAGAGACCCAGTCCCCTCAGCTGTTTTTCTTAAGGGAGATGCTCCAATCCCTTCATCATCTCTGTGTCTCTGCACTGTACCCTCACCTTGTTCTTGTCCTTGTCCTTCTTCAGCTGAGGGCCCCAGAACTGGACACGATATTCCAGATGTGGTCTCACCAGGGCAGAGTAGAGGGGGAGGAGAAACTCTCTCGACCTACTGACTCATGCACCCCAGGATGCCATCCCTTCAGCTCTAACATTGTGCCTACTTTTACAAGAGCTCTAGCAGTGTTGGAGTCAGGAGGACATGGCTCCTTAACAGCAAAACCCATGCAGTTTGGGGCAAGCTGCACTTACAGATCTGGAGTAATCTATTAAAATTTTTGTTGTAGTTTATTGCTGAAATGGCTCTTGCAAAACCCAACTGGGGCTTTATCTGTTCCTTGCCTTGGTGCATGGAAAAGGAAATCTGTCCCACAGCATGGAGACTGAATCAGATTCCTGGCAGGTCTGCAACAATTCAGACATCAAAGAGGAGCCAAAAATGAGGCAGGGGGAATAATATCAGGGTGGTGAGGTTAAATAGACAGATAATTGATTTTTTTTTTCAGTGCTGGTCTCCGGTGTAAGTCCATAGAGGTTAATGGAGTAAGGCAAATTGAATTGAAGAGCCTTGCATGGAAGGCTCAGCCTGGCATGTCGCCGGTGTCGGAGGCTCCTCGTGGTGCTCCCACTGAGCTTTTAATGGCTGCGTGTAGATGTCAATGTCAGCCTTTGGTTCATTTGTGCCAGCTGAGAGGAGCTCAACTCCAAGGCCTGCAGGCATTTGCAACCAAGTTCTTGCAACCAAGAATGCAAACCTTCTGTTTTGACTCTTTCCTTAAATCATAGAATGGTTTGGGTTGAAAGGGAACTTAAAGCTCATCATCTAGTTCCAGCCCCCCTGCCATGGGCAGGGACAGACACCTCCCACTAGACCAGGTTGCTCAGTGCCTCATCCAGCCTGGCCTTAAACACCTCCAGGGAGGAGGCATCCACAGCCTCTCTGGGCAACCTGTTCCAGTGTTTCACCACCCTCATTGTAAAGAATTTCTTTCTTATATCTAGCCTGAATCTCCCCTTTTCCAATTTACATCCATTATTCCTAGTCCTGCCATCACATATCCAATTAAAAATTCCTGGCCCATCCTTTCTGGAGCCCCCTTCAGTTACTGAGAAGCTCCTATGAGGTCCTCCCTGAGCCTTCTCTTCTCCAGACTGAACAACCCCAACTCCTTCAGCCTGTCCTCAGAAGGGAGGTGCATCATCATTGTGGCCTCCTCTGGACCCGCTCCAACAGCTCAATGTCCTTCTTATGTTGAGGGCTCCAGAACTGGACACAGTAACTCCAGGTGGGGACTCACCAGGACCAAATAGAGGGACAAAATCACCTCTCTTGACCCGCTGGTCACACTTCTCTTGATGCAGCCCAAGATTCAATTGGATACAGCTTTGTTCACTGGGGTTTCTTTGTGATCCACCTGCTGTTATTTCCTGTGCCACTCACCCTGATGGTCTGAGCTCACTGTGTCCCAGCCCTGCCTGTCTGCATTCCCAGGGCACCCTCCACAGCACTGTGGTCAGTAGCATCTTTAGGGTGAGATGTCACATATTTGTCACAGAAGCATTTGTGGCTCTTTATCAAGTGTTGGCTCTGGAACCTGAATTAAGTTCTGATACAGATCTCTGTGTGCTACCAACTCTTTCTAGAGTTGAACTGATGGGGAGTGTTTGACTTCCCAGACAGAGAAGGTAGGATGGGGTTTGGTGCCAATTATAGAGGTACATCTCATGGGGAGGCAGGAGGAGAAGGGAGGCCCAGCAGTCTCTGGATTAAGGGACCCATCAGGATTTGGGTGGGAGGAGATGCACAAGCAGGTTGGGTTTGCTAGAATTGGAGGAGACAAGTAGCTCTCCCCAGGGTCTCATCTGCACTTACATTCTTGGGCTTTCCTTGCGATGACCCAGACTTCTCTAAGAGCAGGACCTGGAGCAAAATCAGGTAGAGAAAATCTGAATCTTATTGACATTTTCCTCAAGCTTGGAGGTCTTTTGGGATAACAGAAGAGAAAGCTTTACACTTCACAGTTTCCATCCCAGTTAAACTTCAAGTAAGGTCAATCCTGGTCCCACTGATCCACGCTGAGATGCACTGGTGTGTGTTGTTACATGTGCAGCAGCTGCTGCAGAGAAGTCAGTGAGAGATTCTGTCTCTACACTCCCTTCAGGCATGTTTGTGTTTTCCTGCCCTTTTGTAATGAAGGATTTCTACTGAAGACAAAATTCTGGTGGCAGGGAAGGGACCCGCCTGGGCTGAGCTAATACCCAGTGGCCTGCTGTTCCCTTTGCCCAGTTCCTGGAGGCCACTTCAGTCCTGTGCTGCTGATGCTTGTGGCATCCCCTGTGCCATCCATGGGCTGGGTGAGATGCTGCCATGTGTCTGTTTCAGAGCAGTCTTGAGGACCATTCCTGTCCCTGAGGACTGCCTTGAAGTTAGATCCACTGCTTTTGACACTGGCTCTTTTCTCAGGAGCCTTTTGAGCTGCTGAGGGACCAAAGCCCACCTGCAGTAGATGGGCCAGATCTGGAGGTGGGTGGGAGCCCTGAGGACATTGTGGTGGGAGCCCTTTGGGCAGCAGGGGGCAGCCAGGTCCTACATCAGGGGCAGGGCGTCTCACACCCAACCCAAACTGCTGATGGAGCCTCCGGGAGGGATTTTCATCTCGGACTAATCACTCAGGAAAGGTTTGAGCACTGCCCCTGATGAGACCTGGATCCCGAGCTCCCTGTTGTAGCTTTCTGCAGTGGTTTCCTTCCTTTGCCATCTCCCCCTGCACGTTACCAGCTTCGTGCAGCAGCTAAAAATAAGGCAAAGAAAGGCATGAACCTGCCCTGAAGGAAGGGGAGAGGGAAGCCCAGGATCTGCAGGAGAAATTGGACTCTTCCAGCTGGCAGGAGCCCATCCAACAGGCAGAGACAGCATGTGTGTGCTGGAGGAGCAGTGGCTACAAAAATAAACAGCCTCTGTTTTTGTCTTCATTCACCTCCCTGATGCCTCTTGCTAGCCTTGACTTTTTGGCTTCTCTCTTTATTTTTAGCTGCAGGACGCTCTGTCCCAAAAGCCAGAGAGGACCTGAGTTTTCTCATACCTTTCCAAATGTGCGAAGCCAACACTCACCATTCTCCCTGTCTTAATTTAGAAGAGAGGAGGGTGGCAGTGTGGTTCTTTCCCACTTCAACTGGTGTAGCTCAGCTCGGGGCTGAGAGGTGAATATCCTTTTGCCTGTGGGTTTATTGATGGTGATGCTGAATAAGAGTCTTCAGAGAACAGCATCTCTGTGAGGTGCAGCAATGTAAAGGGACAAGAGCATCTGAGTACAGACTGGTCCATGGGTATAAGGTAGGGACCCAAGGGGCAGGTGTACACTCAAAGAGGGCTCCTGCCTGCCTGTGTCTCTGTCCATGCACCTGATGGTGCATCTCTGAGGTTGTGTAGGTCAGTGTGGAGAAAGAGGAGGGCCACGAAGATGATCAAAGGGCTGGAGCACCTCCCTTCTGAGGACAGGCTGAAGGAGTTGGCGTTGTTCAGCCTGGGCAAGAGAAGGCTCAGGGAGGACCTCAGAGTAGCTTCTCAATACCTGAAGGGGGGTAGAGAAAGGCAGGGGTAGGACTTTTTAATAGGATATGTGCTGGAAGGACTAGGAATAATGGATGTAAATTGGAGAAGGGGAGATTCAGGCTGGATATAAGAAAGAAGTTCTTTCCTGTGAGGGTGGTGAGACATTGGAAGTGGTTGCCCAGAGAGGCTGTGGATGCCCCTCTCTGGAGGTGTTTAAGGCCAGGCTGGATGAGGGGTGCTGAGCAGGTCTGGGGATGCTGGCAATGACTCCCAGCCTGGATGCCCTGCATCATCAGTGCATGGTGGGGAGCACCACACAGAGAGAGTTTGTTCTGTCAGAGAGATTAAAAGGAAGGCTGAACAGATGCAGGTGTAGGTTGTACTTGTGAGTGGGCTCATGTGTGTCCAGCAGCTCACCAGGTCACTTGGGGAGAAGGACTGGCACCACCACAGGTTTCAATCCACTGAGGGTGGCTTTTGCTTGCTCTTCTTGTCCACTGCCAAGAGAGGGTGGTGTGGGTTTGTGCTGTTCTCCTACTGCAGACCAGGCTGGGAGATGGCATCACATGCTGTGCAGGCTTAGCTGATTGATTTCCAGTTAAAGCAGAAATACATCCACATTTTGGGGGGCAGCCCAACGTTTCCCGAGCAGGGGGCTGGTGCTGGAATTCTGTGGGCAATATTACCTGACTTTCCTGTGCAACTGGTGCTACCCAAGCTAATAATTTTCTATCCTGTTGCCAATCTGAGATACTTTGCATTTTTTAATGACTCTGGACTGTGCCTGAATTAATGCAGAAGATAGACTGAAACTAAGATTCGGGTATTGAAGGGAGAGGATGACAAATTGGCTTTAGAGCATGGCAGCAGCGAGCGCTGTCAGGGGGTTCATGCACTGACCTTTATCTAAACAGAACTGTATGTAACAGATAAGAATATTTAACAATAATTAATGTCACATCAGCGCAGACGACAAAATGACTACATCAAACAGGCAAGAAATCTAGCACAAATTACTCAAAAGAGAAATGTCAGCTTCTTCGTATCTGCAGCCTGCCTTGTGCTGATGGGGTTGGGGTTGGATGGAAGGCCACATGAGTAACAAAGCTATTAAAAATTATTTAAAGACGGGCTAATACATACATTAATGAGTGAAAGAGGAAGGACCAAGCAGAAAAACAGCAGATCTGCTGGGCCAGCATCATGTAAAATCAAACAAACATTAACCAGACCTGATAACTGAATGTGGGGATAAATGCATATAAACCAGTTATCTCCATTACTTAGGTTGTGACAGGCAGAGGAGACTTAGAATCATAGAATGGTTTGGGTTGGAAAGGATCATCTAGTTCCAACCTCCCTGCCATGGGCAGGGACACTTCCCACCAGACCTGGTTGCTCAGTGCCTCATCCAGCCTGGCCTTAAACATCTCCAGAAAGGGGGCATCCACAGCCTCTCTGGGCAACCTGTTCAGTGTCTCACCACCCTCACAGGAAAGAACTTCTTTCTTATCTCCAGCCTGAATCTCCTCTCTTCCAATTTACACCCATCACTCTTAGTCCTGCCATTACATATCCAATTTACAAGTCCTACCCCAGCCTTTCTGAAGCCCCCTTAGGTACTGAGAAGCTACTATGAGGTCCCCCTAAGCCTTCTCTGCTCCAACCCCAACTCCTTCAGCCTGTCCTCTTAAGGGAGGTGCTTCAGTCCTCTCATCATCATCGTGGCCCTCCTTATGACCCACTCCAGCAGCTCAATGTCCTTCTTATATTGAGGGCTCCAGAACTGGACACAGTAACTCCATGTGGGGCCTCACCGGAGCTGAGTAGAGGGGCCAAATCACCTCACTTGACCTGCTGGTCACACTTGTCTTGTTGCAGCCATGAACTGGGTTGGCTTCTGGGATGCAAGCACACGCTGCTGGCTCATGTTGAACTTTTCAACATTGACACCCCCAAATCCTTCTCTTCAGGGCTGCACTCAAGCCACTCTCCACCCAGCCTGTGTCTGTGCGGAATCTTGCACTTGTCTGTGTTGGACTTTGGCTTTGTTCCCCTAGAGACCAGTAGTGATGTAAGGACAGAAATACCTAATTTTATTCCAAAATGGCCCTTGTGCCCATTGTGTAATACATTATTTCCTAAGCATAAGTTAATTTGTCTGCATGACCAGCTGTGAGGAGCGTTCTTAGCCTCGGGAGGCTGAGGCACTGAGCTGGAGTCCAAGGTCAGGAAGGGAGGCTGAGGAAGGGCCAGGAACCACTGCTGAATCTCTTGAATTTCTGGCTGGTACCTAAAGCTGTCCCTGTCTCTGCTGTCTCACCACCCCATGCTGGTTCCTGGTGTTGTCAGCATTTTCGAGGCTGGGGGAGGCAGCGGGGTGCCTCCAGATTAGCAAGGTTGTGAAAAATAGCTTTCCAAATGGACTGGTGACCTTTGGACAGCAGGAGAGAATTTAGAGGCAGAGGATGGAGGTGTTGCAATTTAAAATTAGAAATCTGGGAGCTGTGGCTCTACCCCTTGGAGTGGAGTGGGAAAGGTGACCTGTCCCTCATCCCATCCTTGGACATGGATTTGGGTTTCACATTTCTGTTAGGGAGGGTGCTCTGTGCTTCCTGCCTCAGGCAAGAGCAGGACCTGGTGGGAGAGGGAAGAAAGTGGAGCCAGTTCTCAGCCAGAGCAGCTCTGTCCAAGAGCAGTTCTGCTCCTTGGATTTCCTCAGCTGCTAAACAACCCCAGCCCGGGCTTGAGTGAGCAGATGTGATCCAATTAGAAGATCTGAATATTGATTTGCTGAGGAGAAAATGTGACATTAAAAGATCAGCGGGGGGCTAAAGCCAGTGCATTTTGTAAAATAAAAGACCGTGAATTTGCATCAGAATGTAAAGAGCAGGGCTCTGACAGCAACAGGCAACTAATTAAAGTGTGTCAGGTAAATGGAGCTCCTCCCTATTTTATCTGTCTGAAGTACAGAGCAGGCACTTGTTAGAAAAGTAGACAGCATTAGATTCAGGTTGTTACTAACAACATCTGGAAAGGCCCAACGGATGGAGATCTCTGATCTGATTCACATTTCAGGCATCTCTGCCATGTCAGCCCAACCGAGCAGACAGGGCAGGAGCCTGGAGATAGTCATGCTCCCACTCTGCCTTTGTCTGGAAGTTAAATAACTTGGTTTCTCCAGGTTTCCTGCTAGTACCTCTTAGCCTTCAGGTGCCCCTCTCACCAGGGAGAGCTGAAGCGAGACTGGGGCACAAGCAGATCCAAGCTTCCAGTCTGCATGGAAAGCCCATGCCAGAGAATATCTCAGCATAAAGGGATGTAACTGATGAGTCTGATCTGGAGGTTTCTCAGATGGAAACGACTCAGTGGTGGAAGATGTTTTGGGAAGTCTTGAGCAAACTGAGGTGCCCTAAATCCCATGAAGAGTCTCCAGCAGCTCAGAAGATGAGCTACAGGTCTCTTTTCCCTTATAATGAGTAGAATAAACCATCTGCAGTGCTCTTCTTCCTCTTCCTTGGTTTTGCTCCCTGCAGAAGGTCAGCTGAAACCCTCAATACTAACTTATCAAAAACATTTTATTGTTTTGCTGGTCCTGGCACTGGAACACAGAGAAAGGGGCTGGGTAACCAAAGGGTAGGCAGAAACCTTCTGTTGTGGTGCCCAACTCAACTCAGGGTAAACTTCAGCACCTTGAGGTCACTTTCATCAGGATGCATTGTGGTCTCTACCTGCAAGTGTCAAACCCAGCTGGAGTTCTCAAGGATGAGAAGGGGAGGCCAAGGAGGAAGAATCAGGAGCAGCAGAAGTAGCCTGGATCATCAGCAAAGCAGTGGCTGTGCTGATGGGGCTCCCCTCACCCATCCTCTACCCCAGCACCAGCCCTGCCTCATGTTTTGCAGGCAGTGATGCCATGCCCCAGCACACGATGCTAAATCACCTTCTCTCCCATCTCTTCAGACATTCCAAGCACACCTGGATGCATTCCTTCTCAACCTGCTCTGGGTGACCCTGCTCTGATCAGAGCATGATGGTCCCTGCCAACCCCTGCCAGTCTGAGATTCCTTTCAAACCACCTGGCTCCTCAAAGATGCCATTTCTTCTCCATTTCAAAATGAAGTTTTTTTCTGCAAAGTCTGAGGAAACAAAGGAAGAAAGAAACCAAAGAGAAAAGGAATTTTCAAGTTGCACCATGGTATTCTTGCTGAGACGTGAGAAGGTGGCAACCTTTTTTATGTGCATCTGGAGTTGGTGCCATTTCACACCTGCTCCACACTTGTTTTTCAATGACACATAATTATGATAGGCAGTGTAAAGATGAAGCTTCATTCCCAATTAAATTGCATTGTCTGTCTCTTCATTTCCTGCCCCAGCTGAGGAGGAAACCCCTGGAGAGCAAGATCTTTTAAGTTTAATGAAGTAGGAGGTGCCTTCAAAATTAAAGGTGATCTTGTTTATTAGAAGAAGATTGGTGCTGATGTGTAGTGTTTCCAGAATGTTGTGCTGCTATGGGATGCCCTGGGGAGTGTTTCAGGTTACTGGAAATGCCAATGTATGAATTGTCATCAAATGAGAGAGCATCAGTCTATGGTGGCTGCCGTTTGGAAATGTGTGGATCCTCACTGCAGCCTTGGCATGGTCCCTCTCTACTTCTGGAGTCCTTGGTGGATGCCAAAGCAGGTGCCAGTGCTGTGGCTCTCCTGTGGCAGGCAGTTGACCCTGGGGAGGGGCAGCACCAGTCCCATTGGTACATCCTTGTGGAGGGGTTGGAAGGGCATGTTTCCTCTTCTGTATGAAGTATGAAAAAAAACCCAGAAGAGACTTTCTGTTTCAGGTTCTGTGACCTGGGTGGTTGGCAATCAGGACACAGTTGAGGTTTTGAGGAAATGAGAAGAATTGTTTCATTGGGGTCTTCATTCCAGCATGAGAAAGGGGTGATGCTGGCTGTACTCTGAGTCCCACAGGACAAGGTCACCATGGACCAATCCCACCTCTTTGCTGGGCAAGTCCCCTTTGCTTCTTCATCAGAATTCAGTCCACTGTGATGACTCCTCTGCCTTGAGGATGAGTCTTGTATTTTTAAGGGTCTATGATACATCTTAGTCAGTATCTGCACTATTTCATCCTTTATTCCTTCCCTCAACTTCCTCTGAATGCCATCCAGCCCCCGTGATTTATTACCCTTCAGTGCATTTTGCTTTTTGTTGGAGAATTTATATTTAATTTTTATGCCCGTTATCATTCAGGGAGAGAAGGGAAATGCTTTGGGAGCCCAGACTGAAAATAAACCAGCACATTTTCGTGCTGTTACTTTGTTTGAAAGATGCTGCATTTTGACAGGGTCCTTCCTCTTTTGCTTTTGCATCATGAGCTGAAGTGGTTCTAGAAAAATCAGAGGCTGGTGCAGTGCAGTGGTTGACTCCAGCTTTGCGAAGGCTGGGGCCTGCTCTCCTGAATTCAGTAGGACTTGTACAAGTAAAAGAAACTTGGAATAAGAGCAGAATAATTTGGTGTTTTATTTGGGAAATGACAGATTATGCAGCAGCAGAGTTGGACTTCCATTTCTTACCTTCTAGTGGTGAGGTTTTTCTCTGCTACCTTCTTTACAGCTTCCACTTCAGAGTATCAGGCAGGTGTTAGACCTCATAGGGGTCTGATGTAACACCCCAAGGCACATGAAGAGATGTAGTAATTTGGCCCTTGGTCTCAAGGAGCTGCACAATGGAATCGAGCAGAACACAGAGCTTCTGATTCTTTTTGCTGCCCCACATACTTCCCCTCTCTTGCACAGGAGAAGGCTTTAGAAGCAAGATCAGCACCTGCCTCAGTTGAGGCGTCTGGGTGGGCTTGGGAGGAGAATGGGGAAGGCATTCAGAACTTCATCCATCCAGATCTCAGGTAAAATCTTTTCTTCTTCCTCACTGGGATATGCTTCTGTAATCTTCCATCTGCCCCATTCTGTCCAAGCAGCAGCAAAGCTGCTGGGCTCTAACTGTTAGGAGTGGAGCAGGCCATGAGCAACTTGTTTTTCCACATCCCTCAAGTCTCTGAGAGTTTTGGTGCTTGCTCTTTTCAGACCCACTTTCTCCTCAGGTTTCTCTTACTCTGTCCCAGAGCGTATTGGGGTCTTCTCCATCTCTCCTGCATGAAAGCCCCACCTCACAGCATTGCCACTCTTGTTGTTGGTTGCAGCCCCTCTACATGTTCGTTTGATCTTCTTAGAAGTGCTACCAGATCTCTGGAGAGGCGTGGTGAACTTGAGTGCTGGATCCATTGAAATGCAGGAGAACTGAGGAGACAGCACTGGGAAGTTCATCATGTTGTGTGCTTTATTGGGAGTCATGGCCAGCGACATGGCACCATCCCCTGCTTTTAGCCTTGGCACCGTGGTGGCTTTCTCATGTGGGGGTTTGAAGCCTTGTGCCAAAGGAATGATCCTGTAGTCCACTGCCAGTGCATGCAGAGACATCTGCCAAAACCAGGATATCATCTCTGATCAGCTCATTAGATGTGTGTGATGTTGTTGGTGTATCACAGACTCATAGAATGGTTTGGGTTGGAAGGGACCTTAAAGATCATCCAGTTCCAGCCCCCCTGCCATGGGCAGAGACACCTCCCACTAGACCAGGTTGCTCAGTGCCTTGTCCAGCCTGGCCTTAAGCCCAGTACTTGATTTCTCAATCTCTTTTGTGCTGTTTTAATTAAAAGCCTCATTCCAGTCTGACCTTTTGTGATGCTGTGACATAACTGAGGCTGATTTGAGCTGCTAAATCCAGAGGATGTCTTCCTGGCAGGCTGGGGGAGTGAACAAATACTTCACCCTAACAGTCATTGTGACTGCCAGGAGCCCTGACAGCACCAGAGTGAGAGCACACATCCCACGTATCTGAGTATTTAACAGAGCAGGGTGGAAAAAGTATTGGTTGTGCAGTAAAAGCTGTGGCTTTCTCAGGAATTAATGCTTGAAAGGTAGGACCAGTGTGAGGAGAGTGGAGAAAGAAGAGCCAGAGTCTACCAGTGATTTATTGCCTTTGGTGTTGACCATCAGTAGCCCAAGTGGACTGATTTGAAGGAATAGGTTTAAATCACTGGATATTGTTAATGGCTTAGGCACTGGAGTGGGTGTATGGAGACCTGAATCCAGTTCCTGTCAGATCAGGCCTCTGTGTGGGCTGTGAGCTCATAAGGACAATCCTAGACCCCAGAGAGCACTAAGCATGGAGGAGTTCTCCCTCCAGGCCAATCATTCACCCCCAGCCCCTGGAGTGCTGGGACTGGAGGAGGAGCCGGTGTGTGTTTAATTGCAGAGGAGTGAGGACAGGATGGGACTTTGATCCCACCTCTAAACCATGAACCTGGTTCTGATGGGGTGAGCAGCTCTCCTCTTCAGTATTCATAGAATTGTAGGATGGTTTGGGATGGAAGGGACCTTGAAGGTCATCTAGTTCCAACTCCCCTGTCATGGGCAGGGACACCTCCCACTAGACCAGGCTGCTCAATGCTTCATCCAGCCTGGCCTTAAACACCTCCAGGGATTGAGGGGGCATCCACAGCCTCTCTGGGCAACCTCCTCCTTTGTTTCACCGCCCTCACAGGAAAGAACTTCTTTCTTATCTCCATCCTGAATCTTCCCTCTTCCAATTTACATCCATTCCTCCTTGTCCTGCCCTCCTATACCCTATTAAAAAGTCCTACCCCAGCCTTTCTGTAGACCCCCTTCAGGTATTGAGAAGCTACTCTGAGGTCCCCCTTGAGCCTTCTCTTCACCAGGTTGCCCAGAGAGGCTGTGGATGCCCCCTCCCTGAGGTGTTTAAGGCCAGGCTGGATGAGGCACTGAGCAACCTGGTCTGGAGGGAGGTGTCCCTGCCCATGGCAGGGGGATTGAAACTAGATGATCTTTAAGGTCCCTTCCAACTCAAACCATTCTATGGTTCTATTTCCTCCTGCCTCCATCTACCAGTTACCTCGCTCTCTGCAGTATTCACATCATGTAGCTGTTTTGTGGGGGAGGGAGGGGATGGGTTTGCACATCATCCTACCTGAGCTGCCTCCCCAGCCACCACCCTGAGTCCTGCACACCCAGCTCCTGGCTAAGCCGCTCAGAGCCTGAGCTCAGTGAGTCCCAGGGCTGATCCTCCCAGAAAGACAGCCAGCTTTTCTTCCTGCCACAGCCTACCCTGCTCTGCTGAGGGTTAGAAAGTACTGGATTATCTGCTTACCCCAACTGGGAAAAAAAATACCCTTCTATGTCCTGATTCTTGCAGGGTGAAGTTGAGACCACAGAAAGGTGCTGTGTCTGCTCCCAGCCTGGTGACGGGAAGGACTGACAACCCCAAGTGCCCACACCAGTAAGTAACTGCCTCTTGAAATGCCTTTAGATAGGATGAATGTTGGGAGAGATCCCTGTGGTTCTGCTGCATGAGGTGGGACTCAGACATACATTGCTTTCCTTCCTGAATGCTGAATGGGCTTCATTGTGGATTCAAGTTGAAGGCATTCTCTCATGGAGCCTGATGGAAGTGGCCTCCTCTCAGCCCACTGGAACCATTCAAAGTGCCAAAGGTTTCTGCAAAACTCCTGGGAGAGGGCTGGAGGGGGCAGGGGCTGTGAGGAGAGGACTCTGCTGCCTCATGTGGAGGTCTTTGGGGGCCAGATCTGGGCTCAGACAGTCCACAATTCCCTTCTCTGTGTTGGACAGTTAATTTGTGTGGTTTTTGACTTTTGCTTATGTTTGATAAAAATCCTCCATCTTCTGCTGCCTGGTGTAGTGGGAGGTGTCCCTACCCATGGCAGGGGGGTTGGAACTAGATGATCTTGAAGGTCCCTTCCAACACAAACTATTCTATGATTTTATGTGGATGCACGTGCTGAATCTACATTTCCTTGGTGTGCTGCTGGCAGTAGAATTGGGATCTCTTTAATTACACCCTGAAGGGCAGGGGGTGATCAGTTTGGACATGGTGGGCTTTGTCATGTTTCATTCTGACTTACTGCTTGTGTTGCTTCTCCAGTCTAGTTTTCTGTTTGTGATGAGTGAACACAGATATGAGCTTGACTTAGGGGTAATGAAGGGGTGGGCTCTACTCTTTCCTTTCCTGATACCACCTAGAGCAGGGAGGGGGTGTGTGCTGCCCATGGGGGATGCCACCCTGGAGCAGACAGGCACCTTGCAGAGATGGTCTTCAGGGAGGGAGGGTGGCCAGCTGTTGATCAAAACTCCAGTATTGCCTCTGCACAAGCAGAGCATCTTCTTGAAAATGGGCTGTGAGAAAGCACAGGCTGGATATTTCCTTGATCAACATCAAATCAGGACTGTGTTTCTTGGAGCTTTGAGGACAGAGTGGTTCACCCATTCCTATAAGATAGAATGGTGTCTTCAGGCCCCAGTTTTGGAAGATAACCAACTCCAAAGTGCCAACAGATATGACACTGTCAGGAGATATGCTTTAACATTGCCCAGACCCAACTTGGCCAGAGATGGAAGCTCTTCTCTGAAAAAGAATTTTGGTGATGGGCAGCTAGAAGGGGGTTGAGGGATAATGTCCAGTGATAGTGTGAGCCCAGCTACTTGGAAATGCTCATCCAGGAGTCACTGTGGCTCTCAGGAATGTGTTATGCTTCCTGAGCAAAGATATCAATGAAGACCTGAGCTGGGCAATCTCCCTGCTTTTGTGGGAGTTTGGTTTCAGTAAGAACAGGATTCTCGAGGTGCAAAACCCCTGGACTTTGCTTCAGCAGAGGGTGAATGAAAATTTCAGGGTGTAATTGTGCTATGCAGAATCCACTACATGAAGATGGATCCTGTCATGTTCTCAGGAGTGGACTTTCCCCTCCAATTCCTAGATAGATGGATAAAAGCAGGTCCTCAAGTTTGCAGCTGGACAGTCCTGCTGTAACACATTTTTCTTAATTACTATCATGGTTGGGTTATTCCTTGGGAATTTACATGGGAGGGAGAAAATAATTGTTATTAGGTGAAACTTCTGGTCATAGGGGCAGTTGCTTGGTGGACCCAGGAGATACCACGGTGAATAAGGATCTAAGAGTTTCATATTTCTCACCTTGTTCAGAAATCTAATCCAGGAATCTGCAAATAGCAGAGGCATAATGTGATGGCAGGACTAGGAGTAATAGCTGTAAACAGGAATAGAGGAGATTTAGGCTGGAGACAAGAAAGAAAATCATTACTGTGATGGTGGTGAGACACTGGAACAGGTTGCCCAGAGAGTCTGTGGATGCCCCCTCTCTGGAGGTGTTTAAGGCCAGGCTGGATGAGGCATTGAGAAACTTGGTGTAGTGGGAGGTGTCCCTGCCCATGGCAGGAGTGCTGGAACTACATGATCTTTAAGGTCCCTTCCAACTCAAACTATTCTATGATTCAGCAGAACTTTCTCCAACCCAAATCAAGCTGTTGAAGGAAAAGGAGAATTTGAGATTGCTCATGATTTCTCTAAATCCATTTTCTGCTTCTGGCCTAAAAATACCTTCCCTTCATAGTAGTGAGAATATCTTGACACAAAGTAAGACTAAAAAATACTGACATGCAGATATGTTAAACAAATGAGCTGGCTAAAAACCTTTTCTGCTTGAATAAGAGAACTACTCTGCCCTAATTCCATAGACCAGGACTTAACTTGGCAAATGGGATTCAGTAGCATTGAAGAAATACCTGACATTTTTAATATTCAAGACATTTAAAAAAGAATGCTGTCAGAAGTTTTTTTTTTTAATAAAAAAATTTGATTTGGCAGTTTGCATACTGAACAGTGCTTTAAACTCTGGAGCTTTCTTTTTGTGCAAGGTATTTACTGTAAGTGGAGGAAAAGTGTTTCTTTTCCACACAGGCTGTGTGATTTGAGCTGCAGCTCCTCCTTCAGACTTTGAGTTATAGAATCACAGAATGGTTTGGGTTGGAAGGGACCTTAAAGATCATCTAGTTCCAACCCCCCTGCCATGGGCAGGGACACCTC
Source organism: Turnix velox (assembly GCA_013400935.1). Classification (NCBI taxonomy): domain Eukaryota; kingdom Metazoa; phylum Chordata; class Aves; order Charadriiformes; family Turnicidae; genus Turnix; species Turnix velox. The sequence continues at coordinate 231,127 of VZTY01021839.1, forward strand.
CCACTGCACCATGTGTACTCTCACAGAACTCCAGAACTCTCAAGCCCTGCTGGTTGCTTGGTTGCTTTTTCATTTTTCACTTCTACTCCCAGTTATTTGGAGCAGAGAGAATAAAGGTTGATTCCTGAGGGAGCTGTGAAACTACCTATTTCATGGGGGATGCAAAAAAAGACGTGAAAATATCTGTCATTCAGGCAGTTGGAGCAGAGCACTGACATTGACTCTGGAGAACCAGGAAAACTGATGAAAATGCCCATTATTCTGACAACATAGGAAAACCTGTCGCTGAGTCTGCGCATAGAGGTTTGGAAGTGTCCCATAGCGAGAGGACAAAGATTCATAGAGTCATAGAACAGTTTGGGTTGGAAGGGACCTTAAGGTCATCTAGTTCCAACCCCCCTGCCATGGGCAGGGACACCTCCCACTAGACCAGGTTGCTCAGTGCCTCTTCCAGCCTGACCTTAAACACCTCCAGAGAGTGGGCATCCACAACCTCTCTGGGCAACCTGTTCCATTGTCTCACCACCCTCACTGTAAAGAATTTCTTTCTTATATCCAGCCTAAATCTCATCTCTTCCAAGTTGAATCCATTACTCCTAGTCTTACCATCACATATCATATTAAAAAGTCCAACCCCAGCCTTTCTGTAGCCCCCTTCAGGTACTGATAAGTCACTGTGAGGTCCCCCCTGAGCCTTCTCTTCTCCAGGCTGAACAGCCCCAACTCCTTCAGCCTGTCCTCAGAACAGAGGTGCTCCAGCCCTCTCATCATCTTCTTGGCCTCCTCGTGACCTGCTCCAGCAGCTCAATGTCCTTCTTCTATTGAAGGCTCCAGAACTGGACACAATACTCCAGCTGGGGCATCACCAGAGCCCAGTAGAGCATCTTTAGATAGCTCAACAAAAACTGCCATCTATCTTCCATCTTAGAGAAAACCCCACTGTCAGGACGTGCCACCAGGGTGTCTAATCACAAATAAATCCAGTCTGTAATCACTTGCTCAGTTCATCTGTCAGCCCTGGCAGTTCCTGTCCTTCCAGGATTAGGGTGGCACTCGTGAGCCCTGTAAGCTTCGATCTGGTCATGACCTTAGCATCCTGGGGACCAGGGAAGGAAGCAATGTAACAAGTTTCTTAATTTAGAAAAGACAGTGTGTGTGAGGAGGTGACACGTATTGCTGCCCACATGAATGCTGTGATTTAGGTTAGGGCTATGTGTCCAGTGCTGGGGAAATGCCAGGTTGTTCATCAAGCCTGAACAAGCCTAATTGTGGGACCTGTTACCCTGGAGAGGTAATTCCTGTCGGGCACAGATTCATTTTCCCTTTTGTAGCTTGTTTTCTCATTTTTAAATTTTTTAAAAATTAGCAATAGTTTTGGTTCCTCCATGGGCAATTAGATGCAGGATTTCTGCAGTGGTGGATTCTGATGTGTGTGTGCACTGGGCTTCCTGAGCCCTGTTACCATCCCCAGGTGTTTCTCACCACAACTGGTCTTCTCTCACAGGACTGCCGTAGATTTATAGAATCATAGAATAGTTTGAGTTGGAAGGGACCTTAAGCTAAAGGTTCCCTCGTTGTCTGAGCCTGTGAACACCAGGACCTGGGAGCTGGGCAGTGGTGGGCAGGAGCAGCTAAAAGACAGAAGGGAAGCATTTCATTCCACTTCCCTTACCACAGTATGCTCGTCATTAAAATGTAGAGCAGGAAAAAGCTCAAGAACAACATGTGAGTTTGGCTGCAAACACACAATGTCTCCTCAAGGCAGGTACAGCTGCACTTTCCCATCAACAGGATAATGACAGGAATCAGGAGCCACTGAGAGTTCTGACCCAATGAGTCAATCCCTACTCATGGGAGCAGCTACCTGACTGCAGGCAACTCAGAAGAGAAGCTACATAAGGTTGTGGCCATCAAACATTGTAAATTTGGAGGATACAGGGGTATTGTGCACTAGATCATGTTGCTCAGAGCCTCAGCAACCCTGGTCTTCAATGATTCCAGGGACAGGGCCCCAGCACCTCTCTGAGCAGCCTGGGCCAATATCTCACCACCCTCAGTAGAATCATAGAATAGTTTGGGTTGGAAGGGACCTTAATGATCATCGAGTCCCACCCCCCCTGCCATGGGCAGGGACACCTTCCACTACATCAGGTTGCTCAGTGCCTTGTCCAGCCTGGCCTTAAACACCTCCAGGGATTGAGGGGGCATCCACAGCCTCTCTGGGCAACCTCTTCCAGTGTCTCACCACCCTCACTGTAAGGAATTTCTTTCTTATATTCCCAGTGTTTATGAAACCCTCAAAGGAAGAAAGAAAAAGCCCAAATAACTGATGCTGCCCTCAGGCAATTCCCACTAGAAAAAAAACAAAGGGAGAAGAGGCTTCAGATCTGTCACCTCTCTCCTGCAGATGGTGGCACTAGCACTGAGAGGACTGGAGATGCAGAAACTGGGCTGACACCCACCTGTACCATCCTGTCTGCAGATGGAACACTGTGTGTGCTGTCACCTGGAGCCCACTTTGTATCTCTTTGTGATACAAATTGATGAGTCAGAATAGACAGATGTGAGGGCTTGAGCCCCTGTCCCAGGCTGCTCAGAGAAGCTGTGGCTGCTCCATCCCTGGAGGGGTTCAAGTCCAGGCTGGATGGGAGTTAAAGAAACCTGAGCTGGTTGAAGGTGTCCCTGCTCAGGACAACAGGTGACTCTGTGTGGCTTTATTCTCCATTCCATGATTCTGTGGAAATATGGAAAAAGTTTGCTTTGTTGGCAAACTAAGAAGTGGACAAAGAGAGAACTGATGAATTATCCAGAACTGTCCTGAAAAAACAGATGGAGACCATGAGGATAAGAAGATTCAAGTGTCCACAATCACATTGTGCTCCAGCAAAGGGAGCTTTGAGACTACCCAGAGGATCACCCTATCTTGACTTTTCTGACAAAGTCCTGGGAATCCTGGTGCCTGAAAAGAGTCTTTCTTTTGCTGTAGGCTCAGTGTGGTGAGATTTCTTATGAAATTACTTGGGTGTGTAGCTCAGTTGGGAAAGCATCAGACTCCTGATCTGAGGGCTAAGGGTTCAAATCCCTGTCCAGGTATGAGGCTTGTCAGAGTTGGGCTGATGGTTGGACTTGATGATCTGAAAGGTCCCTTCCAATCTAGATGATTATGAAATTATGATTATGAAATAAGGCCTTGATCTTTGTCTCAAGAGGCAGAGTAGGTGTGGTGGCTACAATTCATCGATAAAGAGAAGGGTGGACTGGGCTGTGGAGAACACAAACAGAAATTCCCTCAAAAGCTAACACTTCCCAGTCCTTCTCAACAGTAAATAAATGCAAAGACCAAGTTAAAAATCCTTTCTATGTTGACTCTCTGGAAGGATTGCACATGTGTCTGTGCTCCAAATCAAGAAATTATGCATGTAATGTTTGTCAGCTGTTGAATGGAGGTTGTTCTCATGCAGCTGCTTCATTTGAAACAGGTTTTGTCTTGAGTCAATTTGGGTTTACCTGGTGAGAGAGGCTGTGGAGCTTGTCTGGGAAGTGGTTGAGCTTGATGATCTTAAAGGCCTCTTCACCCAGAAGAATTCTGTGGTTCTAAGGTGTTTTCTGCCTGTCCTGTTGAGAACTCATTGCTACTCAGTCAATGAGTATTGTGCATTTTGGAGAGAAAGGCCAGGGGACAGGATTTAATGCCAGATGGAAACAGGTTTAGGTGTCTGCCTTAAGGTTCATTCTCTGCATCATAATTTTCTCAGAATCCCTGGCATCTCAGCTGGGTTTCACCCATGGAAACAATTCAGTCAGCACTGAGGAGTCTGACCTGAATTTTTCAGTTCCCAGCCTCAAAAAGGGAATAGTCTTTCTGCTTCAGCTTGGACTGGTGTTATGGCCATGTAAACGTTGCTCCATGAGGTGCTCAGACATGGGGACAGGTATGAATGAGTACCTTGAGTGAGTACCTTGATGCTGCTCACTTACTGAGTCCTCTTCAAACCAGAAGCAGCTTTCTGGCTGCATCTCTGAGTCCTGGAGCTGAGAAGTGAGTCAGAAAACAGAAGTCAAGGGGATGCCTTAAAATGAAAACACAAAAATAGCTATTTCTTTGCACATCTTTTCTCAGCTCCCTGTTGCAGGGCTGTATCGGTGCGTGCTTGATGGGATATGATGGCTCTGACCTTGTCAGATGCATCAAATATGACGTTTGAGCATGGATGGTTTTTTTTTAAGGAGAGGAATAAAGGCTAGCAAGAAACGCAGAAAAGACAAACAGACAGATGGCCACATCCCTTCGTCAATAAAAACCCAGATCTGAGAGTAAATCTCCAATTCCAGCTTGGCTTGAGTTGGAGATTTCAGGAAATGAGCCAAAAGTTGCTTATTTTACCATCTTCATGTAGCCTTTCATTATTGTATGTGCTTCTCCTGTGAGGCACTGACCTTTTGCAGCTGCAGTGTGACACACTGATGTGATACTAATGTGCAGACCTTGTGCTGCCTGGAGGGGTCAGGCTGGATCCCTGGGATTCCTTTCCCAGTGTGCTGGGTGCCCTGCACTTTACATTTATGATGAGTTATGTGGTGCAGGGTGGGGTTTTCTTCTGAAATCTTGTGGAGTTTCATTTCTTTATTGAGGGTGGATGTTCAAATAATAAAATAAGGTGAGGAGGTCACTAAGGAAGACCTTGTGGTATGTTGGAAGGTTGATCTGGGTTCCCAGCTCTGCAAATGAGCTCTGCAGAGACAAGCTCTTGGTGATGGGCTCTTCATGCTGCCTTCATAGAATGTGCTGAGTTGAAAGGGACCTTCAATGGCCATCAAGTCCAGCCCCCTGCAAGTCATCAGGAACATCTTGCTCTAGATCAGGTTGTTCAGAGCCTCATCAAGCCTAACCTTGAATGTCCCCAGGGATGGGGCCTCCCCCACCTCTCTGAGTCCAGCTCCACACTATGCTGAGCTCCAAGTTATTCCTTTGGATGGAAGGGATGTGTGTTCTGTTTTGTTAAAAGGAAGTGGGAATACACCCTGTTCTCCCCCCATCAAGACTTTACTTGCTTCCTGTTATGCACAGGGTACAGGGAATTGTCTCACTGCTGTCTGTAGCTCAGTTCTAGGAGGAGCCAAACAGGAGTTTGTTGGGGCAGAGGAAGGTTTAGCTATATCTTGTCCTACTTCCTTTACAAGCATTCACCAGAGTGCCTGATCAGTGGCCACTGAGACCTGTCAGAGTCCATGTGCCTTGTGCTTTCTGGTTGGGTGTTTCAGCCTTGTGGTGTTGCTCTGATTCTGTTCCTTGCCCCACTGTGATGTTGGTGTATTGGTTTTACTTGTACTCCACCTGCTATATTCAAGAATTCTTCTTGATTATTTTTTTATTTTTCATTTGCTTGCTTAGCTCTGAATATCTTTTTGATTTCTTCTTCCCTCCTCTGGCATAAGTATCTTCTGCTTATAATCTTCTTAGCTGTCTCTGAGCTCCAAGGCAGCCTGTTCATTTCAAAGAATGCTACTTCCAAGGCTGGTGGGATTCAGGCTTGTCTAATTCTTTCTTTTCCCTGTGACTTGTAGGGCCTGAAAATATTTGTGTGATCATTTTCCCTACACGTACCCCTAAACGTTTGTTGACTGTTCTTCTAAAAATTGCATCCCTGTGCCTTGTGAGAAATCTTCCAAAAGCAGAGCACCACCCAGAGCACTGCAATTAACAGTGCTCTAATGAAGTACTGCTGTAGGGAGCTTTGTGGTGATGGTCAGAAGCTCCCAAAGCTTGTTGCTCATGCTGAGGTGATAACTGGAGGAGGTTCCTGTGGTCTTGGGCAGCCCTCTAAGTGTACCAGCATGCTGGGCTTAAAAGATGGATGTTTTCGAGTCTAGGGACAGGACTGCCTGTTCCTGTCCAGGACCTGATCTCATCCAGGCTGCTTGAGTCCTGACTGCTATAGAGCTGGGAGTGGGACATGAATTACAGGCAGAAAACAGGCTATATGGGGTTTTGAGCCACCTGATCTAGTGGGAGGTGTCTCTGTCCATGGCAGGGGGTGGGAACTAGATGGTCTTCAAGATCTTTTCCAACGCAAACCATTCTATGATAAAATATGTCAGTGCAAAAACGGTGGCATTAGGACACTCCATCCTCCTCCACATTGTGGTAAATCCTTCACCTGACTAATCATTGCCTTCCTGGTGATGCTTCTGGGGCTGGAAAGCAGATAATGGACCACAGCATTTTGGACTGACCCCATGCAGCTTTGGGCAGCCTGCATTGCACAGAGATGTGATGCCTTGAGGCAGGACTCGGCATGGGCTTCAGGGACGTCCAGGTTCCCCAGTGTTCAAGGGAGATTACCATCTGCCAGGCTGCCAAACTGCTCTCTCCATCCATCATTTCAGTATCTCTGCTTCTCCCAGTCCATGTCATTGTCTTGTCCAGAGTGGAACAGCTTCAACACAGGAGGGTGAAGGGAGATCACCCCAGGGTGACCCTTGAGGGCAGCATTGTGCTCCCCTGTGCAACCTGGCACTTGGCATTTGGGTCTCTGGTGGCCCAAAATGGACCCAGAAGGGATGTAAGTGTAGGTCTGTGCTTGCCACGTAAATGCCCTGAGGCCAGGGTCCTCTGCCCATCACCAAAAGTCTGCCTGTCCTTTGAGCCTGGAGAAGGCTACAAGGTGTATCCACATCAGGGTATGGGCTGAGCTGAACTACAGTGACTAAGGAGCTGGTGAATTCTGCTATGGAGCTGGGGGATCCCTTCAGAGATGGCTGCATGGAGGCAGTGGTTTTGTTTGCAGAGACAGAGCCTGGAGGCAGCCAGCTCCTGTCAGACCTCTTCATCCCTTCCCTTGTATCTCAGCAGATGTACATTTTAGATCCCCAGCTAAAATACCTCATTTTGCTTCATCCTGCAGGGGTCAGTGAAAGGAGACCATGTAGATGGGGGTAGTCAATACCCCAACATGTTTTGGCTGCAATAACCAAGGAGCTTGGTACACCAGCACCTCTGCTCTCACAATGCCACCTTCTTCACAACATATATAATTGAGTCTCATTCATAAGAGTATGAGGACAGGCTGATGGAGTTGGAGAAGAGAAGGCTCAGAGGGGACCCCATAGTAGTTTCTCAGTATCTGAAGGGGACTACAGAAAGGTTTGAGTAGGACTTTTTGATAAGGTACAGGATGGTAGGACTAGGAATAATGATTTCACATTGGAAGAGGGGAGATTTAGGCTGGAGATAAAGAAGTTCTCTGCTGTGAGGGTGGTGAGACACTGGATGAGGTTGCCCAGAGAAGTTGTGGATGCCCCCTCCCTGGAGGTGTTTCAAGCCAGGCTGGATGAGGCGCTGAGCAACCTGGTGTAGTGGGAGGTGTCCCTGCCCTTGGCAGGTGTGTTGGAACTAGATGATCTTGAAGGTCCCTTCCAACCCAAACCATTCTATGATTCTATGCCTCCTTTCCTCTTCAGTGGTTTCCTGCTACCCGTAGTCTTGAAAATATCTCTGTGTTGTTTATCTGACTCTAACACACAGTCATGGCCTTTACAGCCTCTGCCTTGGCTCCTATTACACTTTCCAAAGGCTCTTCATTGCCTGGGTCCTCTAATCTTTCCACCAGCACCCATGTTTTATGCCTTGGTTATGCCTCCCTTCCTTTTAATTAATTTTTCACAGTACCTTGCTCGTCCCTGTTGCCCTCTTTTATTTAATTTATTGCTCACTAGCCATCATAACCCCTGGGCAAGCATTTAATTTATCTCTTCCCACGTCCCGTTGCCCCCCTCTGTCCTTTCCCTTTATTGATTTCTCCAGTTTGATTTCACCCTGTGCTTGCCAGCCCCATCTCCTACTCTTCCTCTCCAAATTGGTCAGCTGAATTTCTCCCCGCTTTAGTGACCTTTGCTGCCTTCTAATCCTCGAGCCAACAGGGCTGAGATTGCTCTTGGTTGAGTTCTCACCTTGCTTGTGCTTAATTTCCACCCCAACCACCGAGCGTCTCAGAATTAATTCTGGGTAATTCCTGCCTGAGTTGCCGTGATAAGGAAATGGTCCTTTTCCAATGAATGTTTCTCCTACGAGGCTGGCAGAGCTGGGGCTGTTGAGGCTGGAGAAGAGAAGGCTGTGGAGAGACCTCACACCATCTTCTCACTGCCTGCAGGGGCTACTGGAAAGCTGGGGAGGGGCTGTTTGCCAGGGCATGGGGCCACAGGATGAGGGGCAGTGGTTTGAAACTAGAGTAGGGCAGGGTTAGATGAGACATTAGGAAGAACTTCTTCCAGGTGAGAAGTGTGGCCAGCAGGTCAAGAGAAATGATTTTGCCCCTCTGCACAGCTCTAGTGAGGCCCCACCTGGACTTACTGTGTCCAGTTCTGGAACCCTCAACATAAGAAGGACATTGAGCTGTTGGAGCAGGTCCAGAGGAGGCCACAGAGATGATGAGAGGCTGAAGGAGTTGGGGTTGTTTAGCCTGGAGAAGGGAAGGCTCAGGGGGGACTTCATAGTAGCTTCTCAATACCTGCAGGGGGCTACAGAAAGGCTGGGGTAGGACTTTTGAATAGGATATGTGATGGGAGGACTAAGAGTGATGAGTGATTGGAAGAGGAGAGATTCAGGCTGGAAATAAGAAAGAAATTCTTTCCTGTGAGGAAAGTGAGGCACTGGAAGTCGTTGCCCAGAGAGGTTGTGGATACCCCCTCTCTGGAGGTGTTCAAAACCAGACTGGGTGAAGCATTGAGCTAGTGCCAGTGCTAGTGCCACCATGTCTATGCTCATATACATGTTGTCCATTTTCACTGGACATTGTGTAACTGGGTTGGTTACATCTCATGGAGGATGAGTTTATAGATGGTGAGCTTGAAACTTTCTCTGTGAAAGGATGTGTTTGGGTAGGTCACCTCCTGTCCCTCAGGCCAGCAGTTCTGGAAGCCCTTGAGTATTTCAACCTAAAATATTGTCATCACATGAGAAATGGGGAATTACAAAGGGAATTACAAAACCTTGTAAAACTCTGGAGATCTTTGCTGGGCAGTGGAGGAGTGGGCTGAACAGTGTGCAGGGATCAGACAGGGCTGCTCAGCTTGGCAGTAACAGCACCAAGGGTTCCTCAGGTCCCTGTTTGTTGTTGGTTATGACTAGTTGTAATTCCCCACTGAGGTGTTGACATGATTATATTTGGCTAAGAAATAGAATATTGGAACTGTATCATTGAAATAGTCTGTTGCTGGGGTGGAGCTGGTGACTGCTTGAGCAGAGATGTGTAGAACCAACCCCCAAAAGTGGGAATACAGCTTCAGCCTGAGGCAGACCTTCCTCCTGTCAGTATGATCACAGGTTAAAAGCCAGAGCCCTTTGTTAGACTAGTTAATTCCATTTATTTTATTCTATGAATTATCTTTTATTCCTTTCTCTTTTTAGTTCTTCCCATTTTTCATTCTCCCATCTTCATTTTAGTTTGATGTCAGAGATAGGATCATCCTGTAAATTTGGAAGGTCATTGTCCTGATGCTTTCAGGGAAATCTGTATTTACCTATGAAGTATCTGACCCCATTTCCAAATTAAGAGTCTCTCCTTGTCCATCTTCAACCATTTTTATCAACATGTGGGAAAAATAGACCAGATTCACTTTGTCACTTTATATCTACAGATATAGAAATATCCTTTTTAAACATAGGAATGTCCCATCACCACCCCCTTACCAATATAGTAATTTAATAGCAGTTTGGGCTGGGAGATTTTTTCCCAACCTATAAAAAAAAAACTCATGAAGGTGATGAAGACCAATCCATTGAGGAGAGGCTGCAAGTTGGGGGGAAATCAGCCAGAAGAAGAGAAGCTTCCAGGGAGACTTTAGAGCCCCTTCCAGTCCTTAGTGGGGCTCCAGGCAAGTTGGGCAGGGACTCTGGAACAGGGAGGGGAACCATGGGACAAGGGGGAATGGTTTGACACTGAAAGAGGAGAGATCTTGGTAAGAAACTCTTTGCTTTGAGGGGGGTGAGCCCCTGGTGAGCCCAAGGCCCAGGTTGCCCATAGAAGCTGTGGCTGCCCCAACCCTAGAGGGTTTCAAAGCCAGGTTGGAGATGTCTTGGAGCAGCCTGGGCTGGTGGGAGGTGGCAGGAGGTAGCTCTGGATAGGGTTCCAGAGCTTCCTTACAATCCAAACCATTTGATGGTTCTATGATTTTTGTGGTCAGTCTGTACTAGACAAGACTTACGGCTGAAACTTCGATGTTCCTAAATAGCCAGGGAAATGGGAGCAGGGACAGCCCTGTTTGTCACTGCAACTTGGACAAGCTTAAAAACTGCAGAAGGAAGCTGTACTTTTCAGTTAGACCCAGAAAAAGGGACTTCAGCTTTATTGTGAAGTTTGTATCAAGACAGTAACTGGCAGACAAGGATGTGTAACTGTTTGGATAATTTATCTTCTATTGTGAATTGCTTTTCTTTTGTGAAACACCCCAGGCCCCTCTGCGTGGTGATTGATTCAATACATCTGCCTTTCCAGGGAATGACATCTCTCCTCGTCTCCATGGGCTCTCTGCAAATAAGGAGCTATAAATAAACAGCAATATCTCTCTTTGCAGGGTGTGGGGGAGCTGAAGCTTTTCCTTTGTAGGCTGCAGACAAAGAAGGACAATTAAGGGATGCCATAAGTCAAAGCCACATGGAAATCAAGAATGCACCCAGTTGCTGCTTTGTGGCACATGAACTTACAGCATTACAGCAACACATGATATTATTTTGTAGTTTGAGGAAAATATGCATAAGAGCACTGAGAGTTTCCATGCCTTTCCATGAACTTTTTCTTTCTCATGGACACAAGGAGAGTATATGTGATGGCATTTGTGGATGCAGGAGGTTCAAGACTCAACAAACTGGTGAAAGTAGTGCACTGAACAGGGAGGTGGAGGAAGCTGCAGTTGCCTTTACTAGCTGTGTAAGGGCTGCTATTGGCTGTTTGTAGGAGATGTGGGGGAAAAGAATGTTGTTGGTAGGGGTTGGTGGTGCTGGGAGCCATAGCAATGCCTCCTGTACACTGGCTGCAATGATATGGAGGAAATTAAGGGTTGCATCTTATTAGAGCATTACTGGAAGGTTTGTGAAGCAATGTAAAATTTGGATTCTTCTCTGGCTTTTGGCTTTAGGGCTCTGTGATGAGGGGATTGCTGCAAACATTATCCTCATCCCATGGGTACGTTGCATGGGCACCCTTAGCATGAGGAGATAGTTTCAGGAGACCACACTGTGGCCATCAGGGCTTGCAAATCCTAGTGAGGTAGTTTCCATCATCTTTAAAAGGATTTCCCAGCCAATAGGTGATGAAAAGTGACTCATTTTGTGTAAGAAGAATCTGTTTTAACATTTAGCAGCCTAGACTAGGAGTAAAGGATGTAAGGACTAGGATGTAGGGACTATGATGTAAGGACTAGGAGTAACAGATGTTAATTGGAAGAGGGGAGATTCAGGCTGGAGATAAGAAAGAAGTTGTTTCCTGTGAAAGTGGTGAAACAGATTGCCCAGAGAGGCTGTGGATGCCCCCTCACTTGAGGTGTTTAAGACCAGACTGGATGAGGCACTGAGCAACTTGGTCTAGTGGGAGGTGTCCCTGCCCCTGGCAGGGGTGTTGGAACTAGTTGATCTTTAAGGTCCCTTCCAACCCAAACTATTCTATGATTCTTCTGTTGGTCTCAGTGTCTGTCACATGGGTGTTTATTCAGATGAGCTTTAGTTCAAAAGCCAGAGGTCAGAGGCACGCCTGGCCATTCCAAAGAACTTGGGTTAATTCGTGGCACAAGCCCAAACATCAGGGCCATCTGCCAAATCATAACAGAGCTCAGAGATAAAACCAAGCAGCACTGTTTTACTTCTCCAGAGAAGTAATTTAAAGCAAATTCAGCCCTGTTTAGCTTGAAGTAGATGCAAGGAGTGGGGTTAGGATGGGAGCTCACACAGGCAGTGCCTTGGGGTTGTCCTGCCCAGAGCCAGCTGCAGAGTTTCTCAGTGATTTTATAGGGCTGTTTTTGTAAGATAAATGACCCCAGAAAATGGTTCCCTGAACTTTTCTTTATAGCAGTGGCATTTCTTCCTATTAAGTGTTTTTCCACAGAGCTGTTGCCTTGGTAAACTCTAATCCATAGATCAGGAGTTCCATCACACAGCCCCTTGTGGCACCAAAATCTTTCAGCATCTCTTATCGGCATCTGATTTGATTGCAAGAGGAAACAAGAGAAAAACCCCTGCTCACTGCTCCCAATGTCCTGTTTGCCCTTTGTCTGTCCTTCTAGTCCTGCCATTCTCAATGGTGTTATCAGAGGGAGATGTCACACCTAGTGAGTGCTGACTGGTGGCAGTTCTTTGTGCAGCCTGGTAAGGTGTCTCCTTGAGACAGTGCCACTTTGGAGCACAGCAGAGCTGGCACAGCCCCTCAAATGCAAGGTACAGCGCTCCGTGTCATGATGTGTGCCCTGGAAAATGGTTTTATCAATGCTGATCTGTGTCTAACGGACAGGTGACAAGAAGATGGGGCCAGACTCTTCTCAATGGTGCCCAGGCAAAGGTCAAGGGGCAACTGGCACAAACTGGAACATGGGGAATTCCATCTCAGCATGAGAAAAACTTATTTACCATGAGGGTGGCAGAGGGCCCTTCCAGCCCCTGCCAGTCTATGATTCTGTCAAACCTCTCATAAAGGCAAGACAGGAATAGAGATGCAGCCCCAAGTTGTGGATGAGTGATGGTGAGCAGATATCACCTCCATGCTACTGCACTGCAGACAGGGTTCTGTCAGTGAGACCTTTTCACGTGTGCCTTCCTTTCTCCATTCCTNATCAATGCTGATCTGTGTCTAACGGACAGGTGACAAGAAGATGGGGCCAGACTCTTCTCAATGGTGCCCAGGCAAAGGTCAAGGGGCAACTGGCACAAACTGGAACATGGGGAATTCCATCTCAGCATGAGAAAAACTTATTTACCATGAGGGTGGCAGAGGGCCCTTCCAGCCCCTGCCAGTCTATGATTCTGTCAAACCTCTCATAAAGGCAAGACAGGAATAGAGATGCAGCCCCAAGTTGTGGATGAGTGATGGTGAGCAGATATCACCTCCATGCTACTGCACTGCAGACAGGGTTCTGTCAGTGAGACCTTTTCACGTGTGCCTTCCTTTCTCCATTCCTCAGTTCCTAACCTAATTCCACTTACACAAATACTTCCATAGTGCCTGTGTTATTATAGAATCATAGAATCATAGAATAGTTTGGGTTGGAAGGGACCTTAAAGATCATCGAGTTCCAGCCCCCCTGCCATAGGCAGGGACACTTCCCACTAGATCAGGCTGCTCAATGCCTTGTCCAGCCTGGTCTTGAACACCTCCAGAGAAGGGTCATCCACAACCTCTCGGGGCAACCCGTTCCAGTGTTTCACCTCCCTCACTGTAAAGAATTTCTTTCTTATGTCGAGTCTAAACCTACTCCCCCTCCAATTTACATCCATTGTTTCTAGTCCTCCCATCCGATACAGTGTCTCCTCTGAATCTGGATGTTAGCATGGAAAAAAATAACCATACCGCCCTGTTTCCAAAAGTACCAAGTTGCAAGATAGACACTGAGGCATGAGGAGGGGATGTGGGGAGATGGCTCTTCACAGCTGTTCCCATCGGGTTGTTTCTGCAAAGCTGAGAGACACTCCTAGTCCCATCTGACAAAGTTGCTCATTTTCTTTTCCTCTGCCCACTCTTCTAGTGCTCTCCCATGCTCATCTTCTCCTTTTCCTGGTGTGAGACATGACCATGGCCAAGTGTGACTGCAGCCAGTCTGGGGTGCTGAGCCACCCCAGAGGCTTGGGGATCCCATATCCACACCCTCTTCCAGGGAAAGGATACATGGGCATCTGAAGTTGACATTGGGTTGAAAACTCCACTACCATCTTTTTTTAGTACCAATAATCTGCTTCCTTTTGGTCCACTTCTATTTTTCAGCTCTAAAAATAACTCAGAGCAGTAGGCAGGAAACAAAATGTATAATTTCTAAAAAAGAAAACACGTTTGTGAACAATCACATCTTTGGAAAGATATTTTCTTCTGTTCTCACTGAAATCCTCTGTAGTGAACAGACTGGGTTTTTTCCCCACCTTGTTCCAATCAGCAAACACAGCTTAACTCAAGGTAAATCCTGCTCATCCCTCCATGATCCATCATTCCCTCACCCTGTACATGATCCATCACTTCCCTCAGTGTTTAAAGGCCCTGGGATGAAGGGCTGGGCAGGAAGAAACATGTCTCTCCAAAAACTCCAGCTGCAGTTATAGAAGAGCACTGGGGCGGGGGGGGATGAGCAGTTAGGGCAAAGCATGCAAGTGAATAAATGTGCCAAGACATTCTATGAACTAACTTGATGATTCTCAATTAATGTCCTAATTGCCTTTTTTTTTAATTATTGACTGTGAAATTACCGAGCTGAGTTGCAAATGCTACACAATATATAACTGAAGGACTCTTTATTGACATTTTGGAATTACAAATGATGTTTGTTGTGAAAAAAATGAGAAACTGTCTGTTTAATTGGTTGTAGGCTGCAATTTGTGTGCACTTAGGTAAGAAAAATACAGCTATCTGGGGGACCATTAGAGATCACGTTCCTTTGAGTCAGCAAAGTTCAGAGCTGGGGAGGAAACAGATCTATATTCTATAAAACTTCTAACGAACAAGTAGCTTGGTCTGAGGGATTGCTCTTGGTAGAGTGTGACAAGCTGCCTCAGGCAGGCTGGCATGGGCTGGGCAGAGAGAGGAGCCATGGGGCTTTTGGGTTTTCAAACTTCAAAAAGAAAAAGCTGAGTATCTGGCAGATAAGGGGGCCTGACCTTCCTTTGCATCAGCTTGGGAAATGTGGGGTGGGACCCTGGATTTCTGACTGGAAGGAGTAATTTGAGATTCATCTCTCCTAAAAAATAGATGTCAAAGGGTAACCTTACAGCATCATAGAATCATAGAATGGTTTGGGTTGGAAGGGACTTTCAAGATCATCTAGTTCCAACCCCGCTGCCATGGGCAGAGACATCCTGCACTAGACCAGGTTACTCAGAGCCTCAGCAAGCTTGGCCTTGGATGTCTCCTGGGATGGAGCCTCCACCACCTCTCTGGGAAACCTGTTACAGTGTCTCACCACCCTCATGGTGAACACTCTGAAAGCAGTGATTTTTCCCATCTCACATGGATTTCCCCAAAAAAAGGGAGTATAAACCACCTTTGCCTATAGCAGCTCTTGTTTCTTGCCACAGAAGGCCAGCACATGGAACAAAGCCACTGAAGGTTCTAAAGGAAGAGGAGATCTCCAGAGCAGAGCTGCCTTGATCCAGTGCCCCAGTGCTATGGAATAAACAGGCACATGTCTCAGTACAGAGCAGGGTCTCTGCTCTCCAAAATAGCTTCCCCCAGGAGGGTAACCCAACACTGGTGTCTTTCTGACACAGCCCCAGGAAAAACACCCCTGAGAGCTTGCTGGTGCAGAAAGATTCGTTAACACCATTAATGAGAAGTGAAGGTTATACTCCTGGCGGCAGGAGCCACTGGAGATTAAAGATCAACATTTAGATTAAGAAGGGGCTCTGCTCACACTCATGTGATGAAACACAGTATTTGGCCCTGCAGAAGGAGATCAGGGCTGCCTGGGGTCATCATTTTTCCTTGATGAGGAGGAGAAGAGAGATGCTGAGGGGATGGGTGAGATGTAAGAGCACAGTAGTGAAATGAGATGTGTGGATGCAAGCTGAGACAGATGATGCAAAGGAGTACATTAATAGAAATTTGGGTCTTATTGCTGCTGACCCCTCTACAGCACGTTGCCTTCTTGTGTCCTCTTACTAAGAGCACCTCCCTGTGCCATGTAGGTATGGCAAGGTCCTGCCTGTACCCTACTGCAGTGTCTGTTCTCTCCTTAAAGCCAGATGTTTGCCATCTTCACTTTGTCACCAGGCCACATCCTGTTCTGATGAAAACCAAAGTGATGCTGAGGTGGAAGGCCATTGGCTTCTGCCAGTGACAGATGCTGTAGGTCGTGCAGGACAAGCAACACACCTCTACCCTGCAGCTCTCCAGGGATCTGTGGAGTGGTGTGCCTTGGTCTCTGAGTCTGCTGCAGTTTTGAGGGCTTGTAATTGAAAAATTAATGATAAAAAACATTAAAGGTTCATCCCTCCATATGGTCCTGTGCCATTGCCAGTGCTGGGAGACACCACCAGATACTCATAAAGAGATGGAACAGGTGATGGAAGGAAGGGTTGCTCACATGGTGTACACCAGGACACCTCTCTCCTACAATCCTTTTCCCTACTGAGTGGCTCTCAAGCATGTAGAAGAAGAGATTTGCCTGTTCAGTCTCCATTTTTATGATCCTTCAGGCTATCTCTGCATCCATTTGGATGCTGGGGCAGAGCATCCTCCATGTAACCCTGCAGCATGGCAGTGTTTAACCTCTGATCCCAATCCCCTAAAGTCAGAGGGCTTTGCCATCAACTTTGGTGCTTGTTGTATTGAGCTGCCTGTGGAGACTGTTAAATCCTCAAAGTCCCACTGGACCTGCCTTTGAAACAATATCATTAACAGCAGCACCTCCTGCCCCAGGCTGAGATTTGGTTGAGGAGCAGCTGCAAGTTCTTCCTGTGATTTATTTTTTTATTCCTCTATTTGTTTTAACTGGATCTAATCAATGCTCTAAAGGGCAAAGCGGCTACATTATTTATTTATCATGGGAGCAGCACAACAAACAGTCTATTTCTTTGCTGACCAGCACTCCAGATAGGCAGCATTTATCAGTCTCTTTGCAGGGCAGTCCTGCAGAGCATCATCTGTCAATAATGATCACAGGCTTTGGGGGGAAGTCCTACTGTCAGTGATTCCACAGCACTTTGTAGCAGTAACTGTGCAGGTTTTGTTCTAGAAAACAACAATGAAAAAGATGGGATTTAATTCAAGATTTTAGGGTAGAAATTACTTTCTCAGTGCAGATTGTCATAGAAAGTCCAGAGCAAGTCCAGAGGAAGACCACAAAGATGATGAGAGGGCTAGGGCTCCTTCCTTATGAGGACAGGCTGAAGGATCTGGGGTTGTTCAGTCTGGAGAAGAAAAGGCTCAGGGAGGACCCATAGTAACTTCTCAATACCTGAAAGGGGCTACAGAAAGGCTGGGATAGGGCTTTTTAATAGGATATATGATGGCAGGGCTAGGGATATTGGATGCAATTTGGAGGAGGGGAGATTGAGGCTGGACAGAAGAAAGGATTTCTTTTCTGTGAGTGTGGTGAGACACTGAACAGGTTGCCCAGAGAGGCTGTGGATGCCCCCTCAATCCTTGGAGGTGTTTAAGGCCAACCTGGATGAGGCATTGAGCAACCTGGTCTAGTGGGAGGTGTCCCTGCCCATGGCAGAGGGGTTGGAACAAGATGATCTTTAAGGTCCCTTCCAGCTCAAACCAATTTATGATTCTATGAAAGTATTTGATTTCAAAGCTGTCATGTTTTTAATAAGGAGAATGAAAATTGTAACAGTTACTAAGAGACAGGAAATTGTAACTTGGGTGTTTTAATCCAAGAAGGAGGACATAGTGGATCTATTTTTCTCTGCAGTTTGTGATTTCATTTCACATATTTCAAGGAAAACCCTTTTCCACTCCTGGACTGGCTGCTTTCCAGCACTATCAAGCAGGGGGTAATTCCCTGTGAGGTTTGTGAGGGCTCATTTGTGAGGCAAGGCTCCCTATGGTGGCCATTTGTCCTGACCTAGAGCAGTGTGTCTCACTTCCCGGAGACAGATACTTCCATTCCAGCCAACACTCTTGCATCTCATTTCATTGCATTTCCTTGCTCACAGCCCCATATGCTTATTCTTCAAGGGCAAAATTTGATTTCAAGCCCCACCAGAACTGTGTGGTCTGCTGGATTTAAGAAAGACAAATTAGCACTTGGGGAATAAATAAACCTGGTCCCTTGAAGGCTGTTGACCTGCCCAGGCTCTCCTTGGGTGAAACACAGTCTCAGCTGGTCACAGCTAGCTAAATGCCCTCCTTAAGATGCTGGAAACATCTGTCTTGTTTTCATAACAAGATGGTTTACCCCTGCCCTCCATCTTTCATGACCCTCTGTGCCTCCACCACCTTTCTTCTCAACCACTTTGTGTTTATCTACCTTCTAATTAGCACTAATTGCTTCATGTCACAGAGTCATAGAATTGTTACTGTTGGGAAGACCCTTAGGATCATGAAGTCAGACCATTAACTCAACACTATCAACTCCACCACTAACCCATGTCCCTCAGCACCACATCTAACCATCTTCTAATTAACTCCAATGATGGTGATTACACCACTTCCCTGGACAGCTCATTGCAATGCTTGACAGACCTTTCTGTGAAGACATTTTTCCTAGTATTAAATTTGACCTTCCCCTGGTGCGACCTGAGGCTATTTCCTCTTGTCCTATCACTTGTTCTTTGGGAAAAGAGACTGACTTCCCCTGGCTGCACCTTCCTTTCAGGGAGTTAAAGCAAGCAAAAATGTCCCATTCAGCCTCCTGTTCTCCAGGCTGAGTTCAGCTCCTCAGCCACTCCTCTCAACACTTGTGCTCCAGTCTCCTCAACAGCTCCATTGTCCTCCTCTGGACACATCTCTGGAGTCTGGGCCAGAGCCCTCCCTGGGTCCATCATGGGATTTCATGCCCCAGCAGTGTAGGCAGGACCATGATGCCTGAATCCAGCATCTCTGGATATGGACAGTAGGAATGGACAGGAGCACTCCCACCTGCAGGGAAGAGGATGGATCCAGTTACTGCCAGCAGCTACATACTCCTGTTTGCAGAGGTGGGAGCAGCTGGTGTCACTGGAATCCTCTCCAAAGCCTGCCGTCTCCTGATTCAAACAGCCAAAAGGAGCCTTGCCCAGGAGGTTTCATGGATCTTATCTACAGATTTTTTCAACCTGTCACTTGGAGCCAGACTTTTCCAAAGGGAAGTTATTAGTCACTTGTGTCCTCTCTGCTCAGGGCTAGATCTGGGGGAAGTTCAGGAGCATCTTGCTGGTGCAGAAAGATTTGTTAAGACCATTAATGAGAAGTGAAGGTTATACTCCTGGCAGCAGAAGCCACTGGAGATTAAAGATCAACATTTAGATTAAGAAGGGGCTCTGCTCACACTCATGTGATGAAACACAGTATTTGGCCCTGCAGAGGGAGATCAGGGCTGCCTGAGGTCATCATTTTTCCTTGGTGAAGAGGAGGAGGGAATGGGTGTAAGATGGCAAGACCAGCTCTCTGGCAGCTGGGAGCATCTTCTGAATACCTCCGGGAGAGTACCCTGAAGTGTCCCCAGCCATGTCCCCTTGTCACCTCTGTGTACAGACACATGTGGCTTTCTGGGGTTCTAGCTGTTGAGGAACAGCCTCAGCCATGCAGCTGGTCCATCTCCCATGGAGCCTCTTGGTGGTGAGTGGGACAGTCAGGCTGTATCACATGAATATTTACTCTGTCAAGAAGCACTTGGCAGCCTGTGGGTAAATATTATTAAAATAGAGAGTAGCAGTGACTGTGAAGACAGTCCCAAAGACACGGTGCATCCCCTGTTGCCATATATGCACCCTGGGCTGAGCAGAGTGGCCTGTGCCCATGTCAGCTGAGGGCTGGTCTCCACAGTCACAAAATCACAGAATCACAAAGTATCAGGGATTGGAAGAGACCTCAAGAGATCATCTAGTCCAATCCCCCTGCTGGAGCAGTAACACCCAGGCCAGGTCACACAGGAAGACATCCAGACAGTTTTTGAATGTCTCCAGAGAAGGAGAGCCCACACCCGCTGTGGGCAGCCTGTGCCACTCTTCTCTCACCCTCACTGTGAAAAAGTTTTTTCTTGTATTACTGTTGAATCTCCTGTGTTCCAGTTTGCACCCATTGCCCCAAGTCCTATCATTGGAGGTCACTGAGAAGAATCTGGCTCCATCCTCCTGACGCTCACACTTTACATATTTATAGACATATTTATAGTCTCCTTCAAGCTGAGGAGACCCAGCTCCCTCAGCCTTTCCTCACATAGTCCCTCCTGGGACTTGGGGACAGTGAAAATACTTCTTGCTTTTTCAGCCTCTGGGAGAATAACCAGAGAGATGACCCCTAGAAGCAGACACCAAACTGATTCCAGCTGGGGATCACAGAGTCCCAGAGCCACTTGTGTTTTCCCCACAGGAGCAGAGTGTGATGTCTGTGATTGTTCCCCATCAGTTCAAGGTCAAGAGAGAGTCCAGCAGAGGCTGTGAAGATGGGAGCATTCTCTGTGCTGAGGAAAGGCTGAGAGCTGCAGAAGAGCACACTGAAGGGGATCTCATTTTGATGCTCAGCAAGAGCTAATGGACTAGGGACTAGGGGATGGGGCTAGACTCTGCTTCATGGTGCCCAGGGACAGGAAAGGGGGCAACAGACACAGACTGAAATATAGGCAATTCCATCTCAATGTGAGTTAAAACTTACTTTCTTTAAGGGTGGCAGAGGCCTGGCACAGACTGCCTAGTGAGGTGGTAGAGTCTCAGTCTCTGGAGACATTCCAAACCTACATGGAGTCGTTCTTGTGTGACTACTCTGGGTGACCCTGCTCTGGCAGGGGATTGGACTGGATGGTCTCCAGAGAGCCCTTCCAACAGATTGTTCTGTGATTCTGCTTAGCCAGGGATGGGACAGTAAGTGCAGAATGCTGGGGATGACATCAGTGGAAAGCCCTTCTGCTCCAGCTGTGGGACACCAGGCAGCTTGTTTGGTGACAGGGAGAGGAGAAGCAGCAGGGAAGGGCTCGTCTCACTTTGTAGCAGTCTGTCAGATCAAAGGAGGAAGCCTGGATTTTGGCAAGAGGGTTTGCAATATGTCTGTAGTACATAGATCAATAGTAGGATGTGCAGCAGCTGCTGTCAGTAACGTGTGTGGACGAGCCTCATTAACATTGGCTTATGAAGGCAGTTGAGTGTAATTGTTCTCTGTATTTAAAAACCACAACCAGGAGAAATTGCCTGAATGTATCCTCTGGGTGTGTGTGATGCTGGGAATAATGGAGCTGGTTAGAGCAGTGTGGAAAATGGAGGGCTGTGATTTAAGGAAGCAAATAAAACATTTCACCTGATGCTGTGGTTTTATACAGCCAGTCCAGTGCTTACAGCTCCTGCCCTCCTGCCAGGGGCAAGTGGTGGAGGAGGTGGAGGACATCATAGTAGATTCTAAATACCTGAAGATGGCTACAGAAAGGTTTGGGTAGGACTTTTTAATAGGATATATGATGTCAGAACTAGGAATAGTGGATGTAAATTAAAGGAGGGGAGATTCAGGCTGAAGATAAGAAAGAAATTCTTTACAGTGAGGGTGGTGAGACACTGGAAGAGGCTGCCCAGAGAGGTTGTGGATGCCCCCTCAATTCCTGGGGTTGTTTATAGCCAGGCTGGATGAGGCACTGAGCAACCTGGTGTAGTGGGAAGTGTCCCTGCCCATGGCAGGGGGGTTGGAACTAGATGATCTTGAAGGTCCCTTCCAAACCAAACCATTCTAGGATTCTATGATATAGACCATGTCTGGGCTTGGGTGCCTGACAGGGGTGTCCCCCACTGGCACCTCCCAGCAGAAACTGTTAACCTGCCACCTCCAAGTGATGGCAGGATGTCACTAGGGACTGACAGCCTTAATAATAAAGCTGGAGCCAACTTAAGAATAAGGCTAGGGTGTCAGCACTAGCCCAGCACAATCACTCCACCATCTCTTCTGCCTCTCAGTGCTGGCTCATGATCTAACCCAGCACTGAGCCTGGGAATCAGTGCATGATTAAAGAGTCTCTTTCAAAAAGAAATGCAGTTAAGGTGTCAACAGTCAAAGACTACCCTGCCCACCTTGTCACTCGTGCCAGTGGTTAATCATCTCCCTGTTAAAATTTGTGCCCTTTATTTCATTTGAATTGGTTGGGCTCCAGATTGCAGGCATTTATTCCTGTTCTGTCTTTACCCTTTTGATGAAAGTGCCCTTTCGTATCTTGTATTGTCTGCAGATGGAAGTTCTTACACAGAGTAATCGCATCACCTTCCCATCTCATTTCTGATAAGTCAAACAGAACAAAGTCTTTAATTTTCTCTTTGTCAGGCATTTTCTTCCAGCCTTGAATCATCTTTGTGACTGTATTGTGCACTTTCCCCCTCTTGTTTTAATCTGTAAAATGCAGTTGCTGAATTCGGTGTTTAAGGTTTCAAATCAAAAACACAAGAGTCCTGCCAAGCCTCAAGGCCTGAGCATGGAGACTTGCTTGTCCCATGGGCTGTGTCTCACCCTCTGCCACACAGCCCCCCAGCCTTTGAGATCCCCCACCATGTTTGTTGAGCAAAGAGCCCCCAAACACCTGGGATTTAAGATCACAAGGACTGGCAGAAGGATGCAACATGGAGCTGAGCAGCATCCACATCTTCCAGCCAGCCTTGCTAGAAGGCAAGAAGGCCTTCCCCCATGGTCTTCTGGGGCACCCCTTCTTCACAAGGTGTCCTGCTTCCCTGGGATCTGTGAGCACCAAACCCGACCTTTTGCTGGCTCCATCTTCCACGGCAAGGATGGAAGATTTTGGAAGGAACTGGCCATGACATTGCCATTGCTGCTGGTTGCTTCCTGGCTTCTCCAACCTAGTTCACCCCAAAAGACCCTGTTTCTCCTGGTGAAGATATCTAGAGAAAGTGTTCTGCAGGAGGCAGTGCTCTGGTTGCAATCATTATAGCAAATGGAAATCTGGGATGTCCTCTTGAAATCAAAGAAACTGTGGGACTCAGCAGCTACTGAAGATTAAAGTCCTTAATATAAATTCTTCCATCACCATCTTGGAACGATTCCTGAGATGGTGTATCAGTGCCCTCCTGCTCTGCAAAGGGAATCTCTCTTATCCATCTGTAGAGCCACAGCAAGCACCTGTGTTGCTATCTCTCTGTCTGAGATCAGTATCTGGCTGCACTGGCCTGAGCTGACCCATCAGTGTGGTTGTTTGTTGTATGATCACACCCCTCAACCCCTTTGGATGAGGAGTGTGAGGGGACACAGAGCAGTTCTTCACAGCCTGAGCCTGGGCTGACTCCACTCTGTAAAATCCCAGTCTGTGCTCCTCCCCTTGAAGAAGCAGAATGAATAAATTTCCATTTTTTTTTGCTCTTGCCTTCGTAAATAAGCCCCTGGAGAAGAATGTGGGTCAACACCTGGCTCAGTTTTGGCAGCATCATTTTGAGCTAGGATTTTATTAGACTGAATAAGTTTGAGTGACTCACCAGTTGATACCAGTTCACCCAAGACAGATACAACATGTGATAGAATTTCTGACCCGGTGCCCCACCATGCTCCTTACTCTGGCACTTTAATCCCTCCTGCAAAGGCCAGCTCAGGATCAGGTGCACAGAGACATTTCTCCAAGCCTTGGTCCCTGGGGCTTTGGTGATGCTACTTCCTTCCTCGGCCATTCTGGGGACATGGCATGGGGGCAGATGGGCAATACCAGTGGGGAGGTGTCTACTCAGATCCTTACTGAGCATGTACCAGTTTGGAGCCACCAGGCCACCATTACTGAGGACCAAGGGCACCTCCAGCTCTACTTGGGCATTTTACTTTCCGCTCCTCCCATCAGAATATGCAGGGTTTAAAAGGAGACACACAAACTGACACAGACTTTCTGAAACTTTCTTGAAGTTGCCACAATGGCTGCTGGTGGCTTCCTGGCTCTTCCAACCTGGTTCACCCCAAAAGACCCTGTTTCTCCTGGTGAAGATCCCTAGGGAAAGTGTTCTGCAGGAAGCAGTGCTCTACTGGTGCAGTCATTATAGCAGATGGAAATCTGGGATGTCCTCTTGAAACAAAAGGGATTCAGCAGTCACTGAAGATCAAACCCCTTAATAAATTCTTCCATCACCATCTCAGAGCCATTCTGGAGACGGTGTATCCTCATTTCTTTTCAGCAAACCTTAGAGTGGACCCAAAGAGAAGTTACATTTGCATAATCTTCACTTTTTTTATCACTCTGTCATGATTTTTGAAAGCTTAGGTATCTGAGGCACTTAGCTCTGCATTGAGTGTCTTATTAAATTTCAGAACCCTGCTTTCCTAGGCTCTCTTAATTAGGCACTTGATTGAAAGTCTAAATCTGAAGGCTTGGGTATTGACTACAACTTTGCTCACCTAAGGTGATCTGCTCAGTGTAGTTAAAGCTTGCCTAGCCAATTTCTTTTTGTAACATCCTTCACCCTGCTATTAAACAAGCATCACAAAATTGCTTGAAAACCCTTGTGTTTCCACTGCATTTGCTGGAGAGAGTCTCTAAGATTTATTTTAGCTCTTGAGCTCCTTTGTCACTTGAGTTTTCTGCTGCAGTTGTTGGTTAATAAAGTCTGCCTCTCCGTTGAGCTGGCAGCACTTAATGACTGACAGGAATTTTATCATAAATACTCTAGTAGCCTGGTGGGTTTTTGGCTATTTTCTGTTTAAAGTACTGTAGAACATTTCATGTATTTCCATAACAAACCAGCCCATGTCCAATCTGCTTTTCACATCTGCAATTTAGGCTTTGGTATTTTCTTCTGCCTGACATGGAGATATTATGAGCCAGTCCCCCCATGGACACAAGGGTTTCTAGGTGGGAGTCAGATGCCTGATGACATAGTGGATCTGGCCCTGTGGATCACACACTCCAGTGCTCCTTTGTCCAAGCAGTTAGAGAGTGCATAATTAGGACAATGGGCTGCTCCTCTACCCTGCATTACTTCTGCATCAACCACTAAGAGAAACCAGCCAAGCCAGGAGGACAGATGGAAGGAAGCAAAGGACAGGAATTGTGAGAGGTTCAACCTGCCCTTCCAGGCTGTGAGAAGCAGGAGAGAGAGGAGTATTCCCAAAATGAACTGGCTGAATGGCTTGGGCTGGAGAGACACAGATGCTGGGTTAGAAGTGGGTGGTGCAGAGCTCTCAGGAGAGAGTGAAGTTAGGAGGTGGGAGATCTCCAAGGCAATGAATCGCGGTAAGATGTTTGCAGGTGGGTCACTCATTTGGGTTTGTGTGTACCCCCTCATTTCTGTCAGCCACGTGCTACCCAGCTCTGGGTTTTCAGGCTAACTCCTTAAGCAAGTGCATTTCAGGGGCAGATGTAGCCACTGTCTCTCCAGCTTTGTGCTTCCCAGTGCTGCTCAAATCCCACTGTGACCTCCCCACTATGGCCAGGCTGTGCCACCCACCCTGCCAGGCACCACTTTTACACTTGTCTCACCCTGGGGTTTGAAAGGAATGGCTTTCTGGGGTCTGTTGTTCTTGTCTATCTCCTGATTCCTTTCTTTACATCTTTTCCTGCAATTGGTGTGTTACAGCTGCTCCAGAATCTGCTCTGGGTTGTACAGGTGGGCTGTATTAGAAGGGACATAGTCAGTAGGTGGAGACAGGTTCTCCTCCCCCTCTACTCTGCCCTGGTGTGACCACACCTGGAGTATTGTGTCCAGTTCTGGGGCTCTCAGCTGAAGAAGGACAGGGAATTGCTGGAGGGGGTACAGCACGGAGACACAGAGATGATGAAGGGATTGGAGCATCTCCCTTGTGAGGAAAGGCTGAGGGAGCTGGGTCTCTTTAGCTTGGAGGAGACTGAGGGGTGACCTCATTTATATTTATAAGTATCTAAAGGGTGAGTGCCAGGAGAATGGAGCCAGGCTCTTCTCAGTGACCTCTGATGACAGGACTTGAGGCAATGATTGCAAACTGGAACACAGGAGGTTCCACAGAAATATGAGAAAAAACTTTTTCACAGTGAGGGTGAGAGAACAGTGGCACAGGCTGCCCAGAGAGGGTTTGGAGTCTCCTTCTCTGCAGACATTCAAAACCTGCCTAGACTCCCTCCTTTGTGACCTAATCTGGGTGTTCTTGTTCTGGCAGGGGGATGGGACTAAATGATCTCTTGAGGTCCCTTCCAATCCCTGACATTCTGTGATTCTGTGATCTCCTCTCTCTGACCGGAGTCATGCAGCCTTCTTTCTTCCTTCCTTCTCTTCCCCTCCTTCCAACTCAAACCAGCTTCCTTCAATTAGCTGTCCCAGAGGACCTTGCTTTTTCGTGCCTGTTTTGTCCCCACAAAGGTGGCAATCAAGGTAGACTGTCATTTAATTGAATTTTCTTCTGAAGCTTTAAGTGGGATAATCCTAAGGCTTAGTCTCGCCTCTGTGTCACAGCTAATAGCCTTGGTCACTTGTGAAAGGTGGGTTTTTTTTATTTTCTTGGTCTAATCAGCATTGCTCATTCTTCACTGTCTTTGCTGCAGATAAATATTCCTCACCTGTTTGGAGGCAGAGGATTGCTAAGCTGGCACAGCTCCCTCCCTGAGTGCCTGTGTGTGCAGGCAAAATGACCCAGAGGGGATTTGCAGGTGAAAAAAATGCTACAAATCCATGCAGAAGGTGCATTTTTATTTTCAGAAGGTTGCAGGCTTTTTCTGTTCATCTCTATTATTATTATTATTGCCCAGAGAATTAGTGAATGTCCCCTCCTTGGTGGTGTTTAAGGCCTGGCTGGACAAGGCACTGAGAAACCTGGACTAGTGGTTGGAACTAGATGATCTCTTGATCAAGTCCCTTGGATTCTTAGATGATCTTTAATGTCCTTTTTAACCCTCTGGAAGCCCAGTCCTCTGCTGGTTTGGGGATATTTTTGAGCACTACTGTTTGTAGCTTAAACAATGGGAGATTTCAAGGGGTTTTCAAGATGGGTTTTGTTGAGGCTGTCAGCAAAGCCCATGGTTTGGGGCTGTGTCTGCTGTGTTCACCACAGTGCTGATGGCTGGCCATCATTGGGTCATTACTGTAGCTGAGATGTTTGCAGGCTGAAGGAAAGATAAGTTCTCAGCGTGTAGTGGGAAACCAGGTATGTCTGTTGGAGATTTTGGGATGATTCATATAGGGAGGGTTGGGAGAGACAGCTGGGGGTTTCCAGTAGATTGAGATAATCACCCTGCACCATCCTGCCTGCTGAGTGAACTCAGCACCCCTAAAGTGTGCAGAAACTCCATCTTTAGATGTGCGCTGTCTTTTTTCTGTGCTTACAGTAGCCTCACTGGGATGTTCCTGCTCTGGCAGGGGGTTGGACTAGATGATCTCTTGATCGAGTCCCTGGGATTCTTGGATTCTGTGATCTGGCCAGTGGCTGTGTGCATAAGCCCATGGCTGGAGCTTGGGGTGCCCTGGCATGGAGAAAGGGGAGCAGGTTGCCCAGAGAGGTTGTGGATGGCCCCACCCTGGAATTGATGGCCCCACCAGACTTAATGAGGTATCAAGCAACCTGGTCTGGTGGGAGGTGTGCCTTCCCATGGCAGGAGAGTTGAAACTAGATGATCTTTTGAGTCCCTTCCAACATAAACCATCTAAAAAGAACACTCTAAAAAGAATATAAATTGAAACTAAGGAGGGATACTCTTCTCCATTCCTTTCTCTGTCTGAAGAATTTAATCAAAAATCTCTCTGTGTTGTGCATAGAGCCCCTGGCTTTATACTTTCTATCAGGGATCTGATTGAGCAAAACACTTAAGCTGGAGAAGTGTCCTGTTACATGTAATTAAGCTGCTCCTATACTTGGATTTAATCAAATAATTAACTGGTTTCTTTGATCAGCACTGGGGTACTGAGCACCTTGCAAGCTGACCCTTCTACTCCCTTGAGGAGTGAAACTCTGGAACAGGGTGCCTAGAGAGGTTGTGGATGCCTTCTCAATCCCTGGAGGTGTTTAAGGCCAGGCTGGATGAAGCACTGAGCAACCTGGTCTAGTGTCCCTGCCCATGGCAGTGGGGTTGGAACCAGGTGATCTTTAAGGTCCCTTCCAACCCAAACCATTCTATGGTTCTATTTACCATGGATAGCATTAGCACACTGGCAAGCAGTTAGTTATCCTGCTTCTCTAGTAAACACCAATTTGAAAACCTTAATCCAAAAAAAAGCCCTGAATATGTGGATGATTCACATGCCAGTCTTGCACCAAAGTTACTACTTCCACTGGAGGGATTCTGCCACTGGAATGTGTGGTTGTGATTGCCTTTGGCAGATTAAGTCACTCACTGAGAAGGAGAAGTCACTGAAAAGTTTCACATTCCAAGGGTGTGTTGTAATGTTTTGCTTTGCTCAGCCATCTTCTTTCTCAGCTCCTACTGTTGGATTGCAAAATATGACCTTGGAGATGGCAGCTTGGCTCCATCCAGCATCCCTGCTCCACATGGTGTCATTGATACCTGCCCAGAGAATGAGGGTTTGAATTTCAGCATCATGGTACAGCATGTGGTCAGTGACCTGTGCTGAGAGAGTGGCACCATCTCTATAAAATTGTGAATGTCTTTTGATCTGCGTTTATAAAATGGGATTTATTCAAATACACACGGAATCACACAGAATCACAGAATACCAGGGATTGGAAGGAACTTCAAGAGATCATCTAGTCCAGTCCCCTGCCAGAGCAGGAACACTAAGATCAGGTTTTGAATGTCTCCAGGGAAGGAGACCCCACACCCTCTCTGGGCAGCCTGTTCCACTGTTCTCTCACCCTTGCTGTGAAAAAGTTTTTTCTTATATTTCTGTGGAACCTCCTGTGTTCCAGTTTGCACCCGTTGCCCCTTGTCCTATCATCAGAGGTCACTGAGAAGAGCCTGGCTCCATCCTTCTGACACTCACCCTTTAGATATTTATAAATGAGGTCACCCCTCAGCCTGCTCTTCTCCAAGCTGAAAAGGCCCAGCTCCTTCAGCCTTTCCTCCTAAGGGAGGTGCTTCAATCCCTTTATCATCTTTGTGGCTCTGCACTGGTCTCTTGCTGGACTCTCTTACTGGATCTGTGTTTATAAAATGGGATTTATTCAAATACACACATCCAGGATTGGATGAGGTTTTCACCATTTGGGATGTATGGAAAGGGCAGGAAGGGAAAACTCTGTTTTACTGAAAGATTTCTGGAAATACTTTCCAAAATGCCTTCACTTTGGGTAATTAGTCAGTTGAATGATGTCTTTTCTGGGTGCAAATCCTTGGGGAAAGTCTGTTAGTCTGGATAATTAGACACAAATTGAGCTTGTGTGGGTACAGGGGAACTTTGGAAAGTGACACTGAGTGAGATGAATGAGGCAGGACCTCCATCAAGATTCGTTAAGGACCCACCAGGATTGTCCTGTGGGTACCAAGAGCCAGCTTATAGCTAAAACTTAGGGTTTAGATCCCATCTATTAAGTGTTTCCACTGAAATATCCAGTAGGATCTGAAGCTGGGGAGATATTTAATCACAGATTATTCTGAGAGTGGAATTAAGACACAGCCTGAGCTGAGAGCAGCACTAATAGCCACAGAAATCAATGGCAATTTAATGGAATACTCTGGGCTGGAACAGCTGCTGTGACCACTTTTCTTCTCCACTTTGGAGATTTCAGCCATCAGCAGGAGGGCAGAGCCAAGCTATCAGGAAGAAAGGATAAATCTGCCTTAGGTGGAGGGTCAGAAATCTGAGAATTCAGGCTTTCAAGAAGAGGTTTGGACCAAGCAGCGCTTGAGCCCTTGTCTTGTTTTCTCGATGATTATGGTGCTGTCTGTGTTCTGTTGTAGCAGGTGCAGAAGCTGACATGCTGGGAAGGCTTTGAAGAGCAGATGTCCTATTTTTTAGTGCATCCTACTGAGCAAGGAATGGATTTAGAAGGAATTATGCTCTCTTATTGTGGATCTGAGGTTCCTGCTCACATGCTGTCCCATGTGCTGTTCCAGGCAGGTTGGATGGATCTTTGGTTTACTCAGGACAGCAGCTGGGGTGTTTTTGTGACTGTTGGTGCCAACAGAAAGTACCTTGTTTCTCTAAGGGGCTCTGAGGCTGGCTGATGACTTTCTGCCAAGATCTGGGTGGGGCTGAAGGCTGTTTCATAGCACACATCCAACACCACCTTTGACTTCCAAGAAGCCAAGATGATGGATGTCCACCTGGATCCTGTCTGTGTGGCCACCTTCCCTGATCATCCATACTGTGAATACTTGGCTCACACAGATCCCTCTGGAACTAAAACATGTTATTAATGCTTTGGGTCCAGTGCTTGCTCCGTGCAGTTTGATGCCATCCTACACTGTGTGAGGCATATTTTGTGCCCTGTGTGGGCAAGAAGCTGGGCAGACACGGTGCTGAAGGACATAGCTTACTGGTGCTTTTGGCAGAATTAGGTTGATGGTTGGACTTGATCATCTGAAGGGTCCTTTCCAACATGGGCAACTCTGTGTTCAAAGATCTGAAGACTTTTTCTGTATGTATTCCAGCACCAGTTCCATACCTTCTGTCTCTGAGGAAGAGCTTTTTTTCCTCACACACATCAATCCTCTCTGTCTACATAAAGTGTCTACAGAAATCTCTGGATAATTTCAGAAATCAGTGGGAAGTGTTTGTTGTGCAGGCCATTTATCTTTGTTTCTTTTGTAAGAAATGGAACCAAGAGAAGGATTGTCAAGCCAGAGAGAGAAAACTGCTCCCTGGAGCATTTTGCTGGGCCAAGAGGGCCAATGGCATCCTGGGCTGTATTAGAAGGAACATAGTCAGTAGGTGGAGAGAGGTTCTCCTCCCCCTCTACTCTGCCCTGGTAAGACCAAGTCTGGAGTATTGTGTCCAGTTCTGGAGCTCTCGGTTGAAGAAGGACAGGGAACTGCTGGAGAGAGTCCAGCTGAGATACACAGAGATGATGAAGGGATTGGAGCATCTCCCTTGTGAGGAAAGGCTGAAGGAGCTGGGTCTCTTTAGCTTGGAGGAGACTGAGGGGTGACCTCATTTATAAATATAAAAGTATCTAAAGGGTGAGGAGGATGGAGCCAGGCTCTTCTCAGTGACCTCCAATGATAGGACTTGAGGCAATGATTGCAAACTGGAACACAGGAGGTTCCACAGATATGTGAGAAAAAACTTTTTCACAGTGAGGGTGAGAGAACAGTGGCACAGGCTGCCCAGAGAGGGTGTGGGGTCTCCTTCTCTGGAGACATTGAAAACTTGTCTGAATGTCTTCCTGTGTGACCTGGTCTGGGTGTTCCTGCTCTGGAAGTGGGGTTGGACCAGATGATCTCTTGAGGTCCCTTCCAATCCCTGAAATTCTGTGATTTGGCATCTTCTCTAAGTGCAATGCCAGCAAAGCAAACACTGGTGGGGTTGGGCAGTGCATGGAGCTGCAGAACAGAAGCCTCTCTGCACTCCCAGTAAATTGGTCCCATAGGAATTTTGCTTTGAAATTATAATTGACCCAGGGAAGAAAATTATTTCATGGACTTTGAACTCATTAAGAAAACTCCATCCTTCATCTACAATTCACTCCTGACACTTAATCAAAAGAGATTTAATGATCTTTTTCTAACAAACCTAATTTAACATTGCTGGGAATGTATCTACTCCAAAGTGCACTGCACTGCTTGTAGAAGGTGTTTATTAGTTCCATTTGTTGCACCTCTCGGGAGTTTCAGAAATCTCCACAATTAGGAACAACTGTTTTGGCATCTTCTTTTAATTGCAGATACTGTGGAATTCCATCTTTCATGGAATTTCATAGCTTTAAAGCTTTCTTTTATACAAATGAAAAGTAATAGTATAGCAGTAAACCCCAGTTTATATTTTTAGATGAGATCTTTTTTAAAAATTCCACTTTGAGTGGCAGTTTGAAATCAAACTGTGAGTGCATGTGCCTTAAATTCCAGGATGTTCAGCTCAGGCCGAAATGTTTTCTGCAACTGAATGGTTTAGAACCTCCCAGTTCAGTCCTCCTTGTAAATTCTCTGGTTTATAATAAAGGTTGTGCTCATGTTAGTCTTACCTAAGAGGGTCTCTAAGACCTTCTTAGAGGTCTTCACTTCCCCAGACACTATTTTTTTTATGAAGCTTGTTGGAGTTGACATCTATGATGCGGTAGCATGAGTAGCTTTCAGATTTAGAATCATAGATTAGTTTGGGTTGGAAGGGACCTTCAAGATCATCGAGTTCCGACCCCCCTGCCATAGGCAGGGACACCTCCCACTAGATCAGGCTGCTCAGTGCCTTGTCCAGCCTGGTCTTGAACACCTCCAGAGGGGGGCATCCATAACCTCTCCGGGCAACCTGTTCCAGTGTTTCACCACCCTCACTGTAAAGAATTTCTTTCTTATGTCGAGTCTAAATCTGTCCCCTTCCAATTTACATCCATTGTTTCTGGTCCTCCCATCCAATATCATATTAAAAATTCCTTCCCCTGCCTTTCTGTAGGACCCCCTCAGGTACTGTTAAGTTACTATGAGGTCCTCCCTGAGCCTTCTCTTCTCCAGGCTGAACAACCCCAACTCCTTCAGCCTGTCTTCATAGGGCAGTTGCTCCAGCCCTTTGACCATCTTCGTGGCCCTCCTCTGGACCCACTCCAACAGCTCAATGTCCTTCCTGTGTTGAGGGCTCCAGAACTGGACACAGTAACTCCAGGTGGGGTCTCACCAGTGCCGAGTAGAGGGGCAAAATCACCTCTCTGGACCTGCTGGTCACACTCCTCTTGATGCAACCCAGGATTTGGTTGGCCTTCTTGGCTGCATGTGCACACTGCTGGCTCATGTTGAGTTTGTCATCAACTGACACTCCGATTGACAGAAGCAGGTTCAGAATACATACACTGAACCAGTCTCATCCTTCTGTCCTGCATATTATCCTATACATGAGGTCTCCTGTCCATCCTCTGAAGCCATGGTCCTGGGAACCCCCATAAGAAAGAGGGGAGATTCAGATGAGATCTCAGGCAGAAATTCTTTTCTGTGAGGGAGTGGAGCCCCTGGCCCAGGTTGCCCAGAGAAGCTCAGGCTGCCCCATCCCTGGAGGGATTCAAGGCCAGGTTGGATGGGGCTTGGAGCAACTGGGCTGGTGGGAGGTGGTCCTGCCCTGGGTGCAAGGTTGCCACAAGGTGATTTTTAAGGTCCCTTCCAACTCTAACCATTGTTTGGTTCTATCAAATTCTCATTGCAATAGAGATGAGAATTGGTCTGAGGAAGCCCACCATGCCCCTGGAGGAACATGGCCCATGGGGTCTGGCCACCCCCTGTGCAGATATGGATTAACTTACACCTTCCTGAGCACAATAGAAGATCTCCCCATGTTGCGCTGTGTCCTGCAGCAGCTCTCCTTGCTGTGTGTGTGCTGTGACTCACTGAGCAGCACGTTGCACACACAGTTATAAACAGCCCCAAATTCCCCATGGAGGTCCCCAGCATCCCTCTATAGTCAACACAGAGGAGCCACAAGCAGGGGCTGTGAGAGGGAAGGGTGTCTGTAAGAGGGGAGGGTGTGGGATGTGTGTTTGCTTCAAGCCATATGTAGGATTTCCTACGCCTGGCTGCTCGTGGTTGCTCACAGTCTCATGACAGAGCTGCCCTGTCGTGATGGATGCTTTCGGCTCTGCAGAGCACATGCAGGAGTCACTGTGATGGCTCTGGCCTCCAGCACCCTGGGGATCCCAACAGACATGTTCCACTGGGACATGCAGGATCAAGGTCTGGTTTTCCTCTGAACACCTTTAAAATAAAACTAAAAGCACATTCCCTGCTTGTTGTTAGTCCACAAGCTGGGTGCCTGCAAGTACACGTGCAGATGTGAGGCTGGAAACCAGGTCAGTAAATAGAAAGTGACACTTTTAAAAAAAAAAAAGAAAAGAAATCTCACAGTTTCCTTCCCCTACTCCTGCCTGTAAGTCATGCCTGTGCTGAGAAGCAGCAAGGCCCCCCTTCTGTTTCTAAGCTTCTCAAAGTGACAACAATCCCTCCATGGCAAATCCTACAATGACTGGGTCAGGAGGAGTGTGAATGGCTGATTGCAGAATCATTGAATCATAGAATGGTTTGAGCTGGAAGGGACCTTAAAGATCATCTAGTTCCAACCCCCCTGCAATGGGCACCTCCCACTACATGAGGCTACTCCGTGCTTCATCCAGCCTGGCCTTAAACACCTCCAGGGAGGGGGCATCCATAACCTCTCTGGGCAACCTCTTCCACTGTCTCACCACCTTCACAGGAAAGAACTTTCTTATCTCCANCCTTCAGGTATTGAGAAGCTACTCTGAGGTCCCCCCTGAACCTTCTCTTCTCCAGGATGAACAACCCCAACTCCTTCAGCCTGTCCTCAGAAGGGAGGTGCTCCAGCCCTCTCGTCATCTTTGTGGCCCTCCTCTGGACCTGCTCCAACAGCTCAATGTACTTCTTATGTTGGGGTCTTCAAAACTGGACACAGTAACTCCAACTGGGATCTCACCAGAGCAGAGTGGAAGGGCAAAATCACCTCCCTGCTGGTTACACTTTCTTGATGCTCTCCGGGACTCAATTGGCTTCTGGGCTGCAAGCACACACTGATGGGTCATATTGAGTTTTTCATCCCCTGACCACTGATCTGGGGCAGTTGTGTGCCCTGTCAGGAGGTACTGGAAGGGATGTTTGATTTACCTGTTCCTATACATCTCTGAAAGATAAGACCTTGTATGTGCCATAAAATGTCCATCATCCAAAATAAGCACCTGCAGGATATGTCCCTGTAGCTCCCCAGGATACAGTGGAACAATGAGGATGGCATGAGGTGTCTTGCTGGCTTCTTGCACTGTGGGACTACCAACCACAGGCATCTGGGGAGCTGCTGAGCTGGGTTTCCACGAGCCACAGACAGAAACAGCAGGTGCTGCACTGAGGGTTAAACCTAGTCCTTGCCTCACTGTGCCTTGGGCTGAGGGCGGGGAAGGCAGCTGGAGAAGGGCAGAGCAGCTCCAGTGCCATCCCTGTGTTAGACTGTCCTCCCTGGAGGTGGGCATGGAGATAGGGTTGGTCTTTGGGGGAGTCATTTGCTCTTCCTGGGAGAAGCAAT
Organism: Turnix velox; assembly: GCA_013400935.1. NCBI lineage: Eukaryota > Metazoa > Chordata > Aves > Charadriiformes > Turnicidae > Turnix > Turnix velox. Next base: position 265,994 of record VZTY01021839.1, read on the forward strand.
GCTTGAGTTTTTTATGATTTCTTGCCTGGGTGTCTTTCACAGACAAATTAAATCAATTTTGGCTTTGTGGGAGTGTGACTGATCCAGCAACAGAGCTGCAGGAGGCAGCGCAGCCCAGATGAGCAGCAAAGCAGGTTCAGGCTGGTGACAACTGTCTGCAGAACCTGATACCAATACTCTCACTGTGTGCAAGATTGTCCCCAGATAACTACCTAGGTCACCTTCAAAAATCCCTTTGTCTGATCCCACTCATCCTGCAAAAACCCCAACCCACTTATATTTCCTCTAAAAGGAGGCATTTCTCATAGATCTTCATCCTACTGCACAGTGGAGTAATTATCTACCTGAGCCTCCTGCACCAAGCCCCCAGAGGGATTGTGAACATCTGACATTTTTTCCAAGAACAAGCAGCCAGATAGTTGTGGAGTGTTCACAAACTTATTCTGCCCCTTCCTAACCTCCAGGGAGCAAGCAGAAAATAGGCAGTGCTTTCAAATGTTAATGACATTTTGTGTTTTGAAAGGGGTAAAAAAAAACCAAACAAACCAAATAGAAAAATAACTCCAAAATAATGCTGTCCCTTTGTTCTGCCATCTCCGGTCACTTTGTTCCCTTTATCTTGTTGAGATGATCGTCCTTTTGTCAGGTGGCACTGTTCCTGATGGTGGGTAGAGCAGTTGAATAGCTTTAAACAGAGGATAATGAAGTGTTTTTGCAGGACAGAATTGGTCCATGGGGAGATACAGGATAGAGGGAGGGAGGGAACAGGGTAAAGAGTTAGACTGGAGATCACACAACCCCCTCAGACCAGACCTGTCCTCCTCCACACTGTCCTCACATCCCTTATTCTGGCTCTCAAAAGCACCATAAACAATAACTAGCAATAAAGTGGAATATATTACTTTTAATTAAAAACCAAATAAACAAACTCCAAAAGCCAGAGCTGGACGCATCCATCTGCCTCCTCCTTAGTGTGGAATGGAAATTGTTTTTATCATAATTGGTTTCACACCTGCTCCACTTCTCTGGGAAGAGAAGGTCTCTTCTGACCCCCAGTTTGTACTGGAAAAAGCTTTGCTTTTGCTTTTTCCTGCTGGATTTGGCACCAGAACGATGATCCTGGCAGATAGATCCCAGTACACATACACCCCACAACCTGTGGGGCTGAGACCAGGGGGCAGTGAGTGTCACGCAGCACCTGCAGTGGTAGGGCTGAGGGTTGAGTTGGAGCCAGAGCCTCTCTTGTCACACAGAATGAAGGCAGGATGCTGGTGCTTGGTGCTGGTGCTATCACTGGTGCAGATGACAGTGGCTGTGCATCCTGGTGTGAAGTGGTACCATCCGGGCTGTTGCCATGGCTTCAGCACTAAAGGATTGAGTTGTAGGAAGTAAAGCAATCCCTTGGAGAAATAAATCAGTGCTACTTTGGGCAGGGATTATTAAATATTACTTTATTATCATTATTGCTGGTTGTCTGGCTTGTGTAGCTGCCAGATGTGTGCATGAGGCTCAGGTGGGGCCTCACAGTGGCTTAGCAGTACCTGAAGGGGGCTACAGAAAGGCTGGATATATGGATATATGATGGCAGGACTAGGAGTAATGGGTGCAGATTGGAAGAAGGGAGATTTAGGCTGGATATAAGAAAGAAATTCTTTGCTGTGAGGGTGGTGAGACACTGGAAGAGGTTGCCCAGAGAGGATGGGGATGCCCGCTCTCTGGAGGTGTTTAAGGCCAGGCTGGATGAAGCACTGAGCATTCTGGGAGGTGGGAGTAGTCTGAGTAGTGGGAGGTGTCCCTGGCCATGGCAGGGGGATTGGAACTAGATGATCTTTAAGGTCCCTTTCAACCCAAAGCATTCTATGATTCTATCCTGGGAGCTCACATCAGCCCAGTGAGCCATACAGGTTGTCCCCAGCCCTGCCCCTGACCTTCTCCAGCACCAGGAGTGGATCTGCTTGCAGGAGGACAGGGCCTTCCCCCATTGTACAGATGGAAAAAACAGAGCACAAAGCTCTGCCTGGGATCCCCAGAGGGGGCAGAGGCAGCAGAAGTCATTTCTGCATCGTGTGGATCTCGAGTCCATGATTTATTCATTTCATCCAACTGAGTATCTCTCTGGTCTCCTGTGTCAAACACTGCCCTTGAGTATAATTTAAAGCTTAAGGTTGTTTTGGCCTTGGAAGAGCTCTGTACAAGATGATTGCATCTGCTTGCCTTGGCCAGGGTCTTGGGCTGGTCTGGGCCAGCCTTTCTAACCAGGAGTCTTTAGCAGTGACTGGTGCATCCTCACTGCAGCCTGTTGGTAACCAGTGAGCATCTCCCCTCACTGCTTATTTACCTCCCTGTGTGCTTATGAAAGAAAAATATATGCCAAGGGATTACTGCTTCCCTAATGAATAGCCCAGTGTGTGCATGCTTGTAGCACAGCATCTTACAAGCCCATCTCAGTAGTTTTTAGGTCTGAGAATGAAAGTTGCAATGAGTAAAATATTGATTTCCCATAAAAGGGTTTTAATCAAATGCCCTGGCACCCCAAGGGGGACAGAACTCCACTACAACACCGAATTGCACTTTATACACCATCTATTTTTCACATCCTGTATAAATGAGCCTGCTCACTGGATAGAGGAATGTTCCCAGATGTCATACATCAGGGGGAGCAGGGAGCTCTGAGGAGACCCAGAGCTGTCTGGCTCAGGAAGGGGGTGCTCTGCAAACCCTCTGGGGAGCAGTAGGGAAAGCAAGGTCAGCAGGTCAAGGGAGGTG
>VZTY01021840.1:0-13455 GCA_013400935.1 Turnix velox
TTTTTTCTTTTTACTCTATCTTCTTTTTATTCTACTTTCTTCTTTTTCTTTCCTCCAAACACCCCTGTGGCAAGGAGCACAGGCTTCCTTTGGAAGCCGCGCAGAGGGAGGGCGAAAGTTCACGGAGGAAAGGCGTTTGGGGGAAATAATGATTTACCTGCAGGCAAATATTAACCAGAGGATGCGTGACCAAAAAAAAAACCTCAGCCTTTTGTTTTGCCGTTTGCCCGGCGGTTGGTGGGGTCGAGAAGGCAGTGGAGAAAGTGAGGCACGTGGATATCTGACTGCTGTTTGATGCTTTGAGGCTTGAAGCCCCCAAAAAAATCATCTTTTCAGCCCCTTCTGACTGGTTTCTCCTGCTGGGGCTGCCCCGGGGATCCGCCGATCCTCACTGCCCTCGGGGGGTGTCTGTAGGGCTGGGTCCCGTGAGGAATCCTCATTCAGGACTCATCAGGGTGACTAATTGGATGCTGCAAGGACTGTATTTTGCTCCACGAGCAGGATTTGGCCCATTCACTATATTTAGTGTTGGCTGGAATCAGCAAATCCAACATCTCCTGGCTCTCAGGGCCAAGGGGGTGCTTGTGAAACCCCTTTCCTCAGGGCCGGGGTTTGCCTTTAGGGAAAGAGAAGGGACTTATGCCATTGGCACGTTCCTTTTCCACAGAATTTCAAGCAGGGTTTGGGATGAAACCCTCTTGGTGATGATTTCATTGATGCATTTCTTTTCCCCAGAATACTCTGATTTAAAGTAGGGTTTGGGACAAAACCCTCTTGGTGATGATTTCATTGATACATTTCCCCAGAATACTCTGATCTCAAGCAGGGCTTGGCACAAAACCCTCTTGGTGATGATTTCATTGATACATTTCCCCAGAATGCTCTCATCTAAAGCAGGGCTTGGGATAAAACCCTCTTGGTGTTGATTTCATTGATGCATTTCTTTTCCCCTGAATGTTCTGATTTAAAGCAGGACTTGGGATAAAACCCACTCAGTGATGATTTTAATGCAGGGTTCTGCCAGTCTCTTGGTGTGTGCCATCCTGGAGAACTCAGAGTGATGAGGTAGGGGAAGAGTTTGCAGGAACAGGCAGAAAATGCTTGATATTCCTGAACAGTCTGGGCAAAGGCAGGGAAGACCAGTCTTCTCTTCCTCTCCTGCTGTGGAAAAGTGAAGTTCTTTAAGCTGGAGTGGGCAGGTTTGGGGATTTTTTTTTTTTTTAATTCTTCTGAATCTGACAGATTCAGATTCTCTGTATTGTAAAGCAGAGATGACTGATAACCCCCTTCGTAAAATTAGAAACCACACCCCCAGACCATCTGGCACGGTCCTTCAAGGAAGAAAACACCACCCGGGATGCAGCTTCTCATTGTATTCAAAAAAGAGAGACACCCCCCCCTACCCTGGGGCTGTGCAGCCCTGACCCGTGTAGGGGATCCCAGTGGAAGAGAAACCCCTGTGGAGGCAATGGGGGATAATCTTAGGGTCTTCTCCTCATCTGGTGGGTCCAGGATGGAGGTTGGTGAGAGGCAGAGTTGCAGCGGGAGGCTGGAGAGCTGGGTTTTTTACTACGAAGGGTGGAACTCTCCCAAATGGGGGCATTTCCCATCTCCCAGCCCTGCAGCTCTCCCTGGCTCAGCCACACGGTTCCTCTCGGGTTCCTCTTGGGTTCCTCACCTTTCCCATCTGTGCCGTGGGAGGTGCAGGGTGTCTCTTCACCCCCCTCATCCTCACCTCCTGCTGGGAACAGATTTCCCTCCCCCCCAACCCAGCCATCTCTTTGCCAAGGGCACAGCCTGCCCTGGGGTCACCTTTTAGGCTGCCTGAATTTCACAGCATGTGCTGAGGAACTCACAGAGAAGCTTCTGTGAAGAGGAGAAAGGTTCTAAACTAGCCCATGGACTTCTCTGGAGAAGTGTGAAGTTGGCTGCAGGGCCCCCATGGATTGGGATATCTTGACTGGGTGGCTTTTTTGGCTGAGGTTTAGGGTGTTTGGAACTAGATGATCTTGAAGGTCCCTTCCAACCCAAACCACTCTGTGATTGGAAGGTGCTAGGTGCAAGAGAAGCCATCAAGAGGTGGCCAGCAGCTCAGTGCTGTGTTTTCCTGAGGCAGATGGAGGGAATGCTCCTCCTCTCTTGCAGCTGGGCCATGGCTTCTAGGTAAAAAGGGGGAAAGAAGCCCCCAAAGAGAGCAGGATCCTGCAGGCTGCTGCTAATATTTCCTCGACTAGATCAAAGATGAGAACTTAATGACCTCCATCTCTGCAGTTGGATGTCAGGGGGTGCATTTTGAAGCAGGCAGGGAGGAGATCAAACAGGCAGGTTGACGTTGCCTTGGGCTCTCTTGGCTCTAGGAGCCACTTGTGAGACAGACCCTCTCTCTTTTCTCTACCTGCTGCTGAATTCCTGAAGAAGGAGATAATGAGAGATCCCTGTGGGTCTGCTGCTCTGGGAGCTGGGAGGCTGCACCTCTGCTGCTGGGTGCACCTCAGCCTGACACTTGCCAGGGCTTGTGCCTGCTGGTGGAAGCTGGTTTGGGGAGGAGATGGGCAGGCAAAAGTGAAATCTGATTTAAAAAATCAGCTAGCAGTAGTCTTGGGATGCTTTCCATGCTTGTTTGGGGAGAGGAGTAATCACATATTGGCAGGACGTGGTGGGAACTCTGTGATGGAGACTCTGGGGCTGGGTGGAGGAATGGCCAATTTGACAACAACAACAAAAAAGAACAATTTCAGCTCCACTAATGGACTGACCAAGGCTAAAAGGCTAATTGTGGAAGGTTTTTGTTTTTTTCTCCCCCATCCTTGATGTGTTGTCAGGACATAAAAGATTACAGAGAAATTTCTTGAGCTGCTGCCACGAAAACATTTTTTTTCCTCCTTATTAAAAAGGCTCAGAGAGGGAGCTGCTTTGGCCTGGCTGGTGCAGCATCCTTCATCTTCCCTCCACAACAAGCCAGGCTCCATTTCTGGACTAAGAAAAGCCCCTTTCCAGGCTCTGAGCTTGGTTTGTGAGGTGCTGAGCACCCACAGACTCCCCCTTCACTTTGCTGGGAGCTGGGACACCTTCTGCATCCCCCTGCTCCCCAGTAGGGGAAAAAATGGTGCAAATTTGGATGTGATTCTTTTCAGAATCCTTTTGTTGAATTCTGAGTTAGGTATCAGGCTTCTTTGGAGTCAAATTGGACAGTGCTGCTTGTGGCCAAGATGGCTTGGGTTTGTTAGGGGAGTGAAAGAAGTCTTCTGGCCACACATCTGGGGTTTCTGGTTCTCCTACTCACACATGGGACAAAGTGAAGTGATTTTTTTCTCTGTTGGCTTCTCTGGGAAATGGAGTTCCTGTGGGGAGCAGGGGGACACCAAGTCACCTTCAGCGTGGTGATGTCTCCTGGCACCAGCCACGTGCTCTGTTGATTCTGCAGCTGAAAAAAATAACAACCCAAGGCCAAGGTGGATGCTTTGTTGATAGAAATAGCATCTGCGTGGAGGCTGGACTGGAACTGCCTGGAGCTCTGCTGTAAACCCCCCCCAAAGTGAGACCTGAGTTTGGAAATGATCCCTGTGCCAAAGAGACGTGGTGATACAGCAAGATGCAGCATAGCCTAGAAGCTTTCCTCACCTCACAGACCATCTCAGAAGCAACACATGCTCCTCGACTCGTTCTGCTTCAGAAGCACCACGACAGAACCTGGCTGGTGGCAGCTGAGTGGAGAAGTTCTGGAGAAGGACATGGCTTGATGTACTGGGTGGCTGATCCTACCCCTCTTCTCCATCCTACTGGTTGCTTTAAACAAGATGGAAGAGATCCCTGGTGTTAAGTGGGAGTGATGGCATCATGTTGAGGACCTGAGGCTGAGCCTTGATGTACGTTGATATTGGGGGCAGCTCCTCTTCCCAGCACCACGTCTCTGCCCACCAAGCAGTTGGGACTGGAGTTCTCTGTCCGTGTGGAAAAAGACTGGGCTGCTTCTCCCTCCCAGCCCAGCTTGGATCTCATCCCCAGCAGAATCCAGGCTGCTTTCTTCTCAGGAGCTTCCTCACCTGGGACAGAGGGAGAGGCTGTGATGCCTGGAGATGCCAAGGAGGAGATGAGTGTGGAGCTGTTGGGGTGGTTGAGTATTAGGAAGTGGAAGAGGGAAGAGGGGAAGGCCAGGGGACATGTCAGTGGTGTGGAACACCTCTGGGGTGAGGTGTGAGGCCAGCTGCCATGGCAATGGGATGCAGGAGACCTGGCTTTATGCACCAGCTTCCTGTGGGCTCCCAAGTGAGCCCTTCCATCCACCCCATTGATGACTTTGCCTAGAGTGTGGGGTGTAATAAAAGCAGAAATAAGACCTCTAAGTCAGTGCTGTGCTATGGGGCTGCAAATAAGGCAACTGCTGCTAACTGGCTTCTGAAATTACCCATTGTGATCAATCAGCTCCATGTAGGAAGCTGGGAGTGACTTGTTTGGGTAAATTATAGGGTCTGGCTCTCACACTGACTTATTTCAGATGAGGATCTGTTCAGCTGGGTGGGAAAGTAGGCAGAACCGGTGGCTGATCCTGGTGTCCAAGACCTGCCATTTCGTCTCCTCTTGGCTGCTTCTTTGTGCCAAGGGACAAAGGCAGACCAGGAGGCACAGAGGTTCTGAAGGTCCCACCATCTTCACATCGCAGCAGGCTCCAGCTGCACCCTCCTCAGGGCAGGATTCCTTTGGAGGAAGAAAGGAGTGGGTGGGTTTGTGGAGCAGACCCTAGGGATGTGCATTACTCACAGAGCAGAGAGTAAAACAAGTTGAGTGTCACAGTCAATGAGCGGGGAGCAGGGGAGCGTGACGGTGCAGCAGACAGAGGAGCGTGGGATGCTGCTGGTGTGTGGGGAGGGTAATGGAGTGCTGTGTAATAACCTTCTACATTTTTTAGTGTTTGCTTGGAGGCAGGAGTCAAACCTTCATACTCTCCCATGGTGTTACTGAGGGCACTCTGAGTAGCAGAGGGCTAAAAACCAGACTTTGAATGTCCTGGGATCCTCTGTGCCCTCCCCATTTTGCTTCCATCTTTCTCCTCCCCTGTTTGCAGATGGTGCTGCTTGTTTTGGGAACCCCACAGCACGGGACATGACCTGGGCTGCTCCACTTAACAAAATCAAATAGCTGGAGCAGTTGTTCTGCTGGAGTATTTTGTTTTTAATGATAAATGAAATGCCAAGTTTCCCATCGTTGCTTTTTCTCATGGCCCTTTAACCCATGTGGTTGGCTTATTTAGGGAACAAGGCAGGCCTGGATGCCGTCCCAGAGTCTGCAGTAGCTTCAGATGCCCCTTCAAAGGTTAGGATACTTCACAGGGGATTTGTTCTGCAACAGAGAGGCTAAAAGGAAAACCCATGCTCCTTGCTTCTTGCTTTTGATTCTGTCCTAGAACTGCCCTGAAAGGACAGAGAGGGAAAACACACAGAGGCAGCATTGTTGCTGCTGGGTGTGTGTGGTACCTTCTTTTCTGCCCCAGCCTCCTCCCAGAGCTTCACAAAGCTGCTCCCAAGAAACGTTTTTGCCTGAAATAATTGTTGTTCTTATTTCTGCTCCTTTCCACTGTCCCACAGTTAGAACAGTACTTTGCTGTGGATGAGGTTCTGGTGTCACGGTGTGTGCTGTTTCTCAGAGCTTTCAGTAAAATGGAGCAGAGAGTCACAGAATATCTGGGATTTGAAGGGACCTCAAGAGATCATCTGGTCCCATCCCTCTGCCAGAGCAGGAACAGACAGATCAGGTCCCACAGGAAAGTGCAGGTGGGGTTTGAGGGTCTCCAGAGAAGGAGACCCCACATCCTATCTGGGCAGCCTGGGACACTCTTCTCTCATCCTCACCCTGATAAAATTTCTTCTCCTCTTTCTGTGGAACTTCCTGTGTTCCAGCTTGCACCCATCACCCCTTAGAATCACAGAATACTTTGGCTTGGATGGGACCTTAAAGATCATCAAGTTCCAACCCCCCTGCCATAAATTATCATTGGGTGTCACCGAGAAGAGCCTGGCTCCATCCTCCTCACACTCACCCTTTATGTATTTATAGACATTAATGAGGTTTAAAATGGATGTTTGGATTAAATTTTCATGATTGTCCAAGACATTTTACAGGAAGTGATGCCCTTGTAAGCCACATTGGCAGGGGTGACACCAGACTAATGGCTGTAGGGTTTGCTCTGGTGTGTGGTAACAGTGTGTTGGTGACACTCAGGTGAGCCATGTTGCTGAGTTTTAACCTTCTCTTCCCTGTTTTAGGATATGAGGATGTTTCAGAGACAAACTTGAGACCTTATGGGCTCCATCCTGCCAGACATGTGCAAGAGAACCACCCCGTGCCCATTCGCAGGAAAAGAAGCATCGGTAAGGGAGGAGCTGCTGGGATTGGGGTGGCCTCTGGGGCTGTGGGGTGGGACATTTCCCTGCTGAGCTGTGACAGGCACTGAAGGAAAGGGCCATTTCTGCTCCCTGCCTTTGCTTTTTGCACCCTGTTGCCTGAGGGGCTGCTGCTGTAGGATGTGCCTGAGAGATAGAGGCCCCTAAATTCCTGACACTCAGCATCCCATGGAGCTGAGCCTTGCTGGGGACAGCACTGCCATGCTAGATGTATAATTCATGGTGTGGGGAGCAGCTCCAGCAGTTTGCTTGAAAAAACAGCACCAGTTGGTAGAGTTTTCTGTGCACAAGCTCCACAAAAAAGAAACAGCTTGACTCTTATCTAAAAAAGAAAAAAAAAATCCCTAGTTTATCTAAAAAAATGAAAATCCATCAAGGGAAATGCTGGGATATTGATTCCCATTGTTGTGTAGGGCATCTGGTCTATCAAAAGGGAAGTTTTTCCTAATTAAACAATACTATGGTGATCCAGCTCAGTCCAAATATAAACCTAAAGGGATGCTAATGGATTTTAGAGTAGGATTTGAGTGTAGTGCTTGTTCATCTGATTGTACCTGAGTGTTTTTTACCATTCTGCTGGAGTGGGAAATGTTGAGGAGCTCATTTGTGGGAAGTGACTGGGAGTGGGTTTGGGAGCTGGTGGAGCAGCAGGTCACAGAGTGTGGCTTTGGGAACTGCAGGTGTGCTCCTCACATCACTGCCTCTGGAACTTGGTGGGTCTCAAAGAGGCTGCTGCTCTTGGCCCCACACCCAGCCAGGTGCCGGATGCCATCAGTGGGAACTGGGGGGAGCTGCCATCTCTCTGCCACCATCCCTTAATTTCATAGACTCAAAAATGGCTTGGGTTGGAAGGGACCTTCAAGATCATCTAGTTCCACCCCCCCTGCCATGGGCAGGGACACCTCCCACTACACCAGGTTGTTCAATGTCTCATCCAGCCTGGCCTTAAACACCTCCAGGGATTGAGGGGGCATCCACAGCCTCTCTGGGCAACCTCTCCCAGTGTCTCACCACCCTCACAGCAAACAACTGTTCTTATATACAGCCTGGATTTTCTTGAGTTTGAGGCACTGAGGGTCGAGAAGAGGGATTTATGGTCTGTTTACCTGACTTGAAACACATTTCTTTCAAAACTAAGCCCAGATTTTTGAGGTTGTAGGCACAAGCCAGGCCTGAACTTGTTGTCCTTGAAGAAATGCAGACAGTGTTTCAGTCCCTGACACCCAGAGCTATCACAGCTTCCACCCTAAGGCGAAAAAAAAAGCGCCACATTCCCTTGGGTGAAGAAGTTGTCCCTGCATTTACTTTCTGGACTGTTTTGAATTACCAACATGACTCTTAGTCTTAGTCAGTCCTTAGGTAGAGAACCATAGAATGGTTTGGGTTGGAAGGGATCTTCAAGATCATCTAGTTCCAACCCCCTACCATGGGCAGGGACATCTCCCACTAGAACCATCCATGGTTTGGGTTCCTTGTGGCAGCATCAAGCAGGCTGCTGTCTGTCATCCCAAAAATCCTGGCCACAAGCTCTTCTCCCCCAAACCCAGCAGAGCACTGGTGCAGGGGTTTTTCCAGTCACGCTGCACGTCTGGTTCTACCTCATTCTAGAAATAATTAAGTAAAACCCAGCACGTTCAAAGCTTTGGTAACTTCATTCTGGAAAATGGCAGCTTGCAGATGGACCAGGCTTCCTGGTATGGGAATGTTCAGGTTTTAGAAGTGGAAACCCAAGTTTTACCTGGGATTGGAGAGGTACTGTGTGATAATGCATGTGGGAAGTGATGGCCTCAACATTTGAGAATGCAGCTGCTGTTAGGTAAGGGATTTGAGAAGGGGCTTTGAGGAGGGTCATTAATCTGGAGGATCTCCTGGCCCACTGGTGTTTCTGAAGATCCAGGGTTTGATGTAATGGTGTGTGTGTGCTCTGGGCTATGGTGGGAGCCAGGTCACAGTAAAACCTCATTTTAGGGCTGGGCTTTGGGAGCAAGTCAGGCTTCTCCTCATGCTTGATGTTGGGCTAATGTGCTCAGCACTGACCTGTCAGTGAATGATGGCAACTGAGACCAACCATCTCAGCCATCAGCTTGACCCTTCCCCATGAGGGTGGTAAGACATTGGAGCAGGTTGCCCATAGAGGTGGTGGTGGCCCCATCCCAGGCTTGCTGAGTCTCTGAGCAAATGATCTAGTGCAGGATGTCCCTGCTCACTGCAGGGGGGTTGAACTAGATGGCCTTGAAAGCTCCAAATCTGTGATTCTGTGGTTCTGCAACAATGCTGCTCGTACATTGGGTGCTGTGAAGTGTGGAGGTGAGAGCTGCTCCTCACTTGGTGGTGTGAATTTCTTGTCTTCTCAGAGGAAGCCATCCCGGCTGTCTGCAAGACAAGGACAGTTATATATGAGATACCTCGGAGTCAGATTGATCCCACCTCTGCCAACTTCCTGATCTGGCCTCCCTGCGTGGAGGTGAAGCGCTGCACGGGCTGCTGCAACACCAGCAGTGTCAAGTGCCAGCCCTCCCGGATACACCACAGAAGTGTCAAGGTGAGCACCTCCCCAGAGGGCTGAAAAACCTGCAGGTACCTTGTGGCTGCTCAGCCTGGTGGCTTCTGTGTCACCCATCCTCATGTGGATGGGTCAGACTCAGCAGAGGGGCAGGTGGGGTGCTCCTCTCCCTTTGGCGTGAGCAAAACATCCTTTAGAAGTTAAACCATTGACAGAGAGACTCTTGGGATTCTTGGATTTGATTTTTCACAGGATTCCCTTTAGGTTTTCCTTCTTTTTGTAAGGAAAATAAAAGCAGGCTGTGCCTTTCCCATGATCTCTCTCGCAGCACAGATCTTAAAAATTAAAGAGATGAAATGACTCAAGGGGCATCGGGCTTAAAAAAAAAAAAAAAAGAGAGAGAAAAAAATAAATCACAGTATGGAATGCTGTGCCCTTAATTGAATATTATGCTGTCTAAATTGGGCTTTTATGTTTGACAACATCACACTTTTGATCTGTAAAAAAAATGTGTTTCGAATTATCTTACCCCAGGGATAGAAGGCTGGGCAGCTTCATGCTGTATTTTACTCATTAGACAAAATCCCTGGTGCAATTTTCCAGTAAATATTACGTGAAATATTTCTCATGCTCACTGGGCTTCGCACTGTGTTCTCCTTTTTATCAGTATTTAAACAAAGCAAATGTTGATTTACATCTGTGTGGAGGAGATTGGGCTCACACTTAGCATTTATGTGCTCTTCAGGCTCCCCAGTTCTTGTCGGCCCTGAGTGTTTCAAGAGCAGAATTGGGAAAAAAAAAAAACCTGAGACATTCTTGAACCTAAAACTGCTGATTGCTGTGCTTGCAGTGGAGTAATAATGGAGAGAGGGGCTGTTAACCCTCATGTTCACTCTTCTTCCAGCAGCATTTCTTTTTCTGAACACCTGAAAAATGTTTTTAAGCCCAAATGAGCTGGAGAAACATCTTAGCATCCTCAAAAAATAATTACACTTTGCCCTTGCTTGCTGCCCTGCCTTTGTGGGGGTGGGTGCACCTTGCTGAAAGAGTTTAAAATGAGGAGAAATAATGGGATCAATGATTATTTAAGGGGTGAGAACAAACTGGGGAGGTTAAAGCACTGCAGTTTGAAGCTGTTGAGAGCAAGGGCTAAAAGAGCAGAGCTCCTCAGGGCTGTGTCTGGTGCTGTCGCCTTTGGCAGGGCTTCCAGTTCATTCTGGGTAGCAGGGGGTAGGTGCAGAGCAGCTGGAGGTGCCCGGCAAACAGCTGAGCCAAGCACTGGGGACTTGCTGTTGGTCCTTGAGTGTGACATTGCAATTCCTTGTGTCCTACCTGTGTTGTGGTGGAGAAGATGACAGGGAGAAGGGTTTGGCTTTTGGGGTCCCCCGCTGCAGGGGACAGCAGAGCTTCTCTGGAAGCTGCAGGCTGCATGATTCTGTGGGATTTCATTGCTGGGGCTGCTTCCCCAGCCCACTGCCAGGCTGGAGAAACCTTCCTGTGTCCCTCAGCCAGGGTTTGAGTGCTTCTAGGTTTGCATTTGTTTTAGTAGGGCGCAGGCTAAAAGTAGGCTCAGCTGAGCAGCTGCTTTTTGTGGCTGTGTAAATACATTGCCACCAGCAATATCAATACACGTCAGCCTGCTTTGGATTTGGAGGACTTTTTTTTTTTTTCCCCAAGCTCCAAGACTGCTCCAAACAGTCATTAAGTAGAAAAGGGGGGGGAGAAAAAAAAAAAAGGACGAGAGGTCAAGCAGGAACAGGATGTTCATTGTAAAGGTTGTAGGCTGACCCCACTCTCACACCACAAGTCTCTGAACACAATCCATATTTATGCCTCAAAGAGTCAGGTCCTCTTGTAGCTCTGCTATAATGGATGGGTTTTTATGAGGCTTTTGCCAGCTCCAGGTTCAGAACTGGGTGTCTGTTGGTGCCATTAAAGGAGTTGGCCTGGAGTGAGGGTTTCTGGAAAGGTAGTGGTATGGTTTTGGAGAGGCTTCTCAGCTGTTCCTGCGGTGGAAAAGCCGCCTTGTGTTTTCCCCTGATGTCAGACTGCATAAAAGCCCTCTTTTGATTAAAGATTGAAAAGGCTTTCCCCGCTTCCTCCTCATTGACAAGGTAGTGAGCTCATAGCTGGCTCCATTCACACTAGGAAAAATGTTCACCCAGAAAGGTCAGCGAGTGGGTTTGCATCATCCCAGAGGCGAGAGCAAAGGGGGGGTCTCTTTGTCTCCCTGGAGTGGAGGGCAGGAGTGGGAGGAGCAGCAGAGGGCATTCCTTTCTTGGGGACACCATTTGAAGGCTGGAGGCTTTGGGGATGTCCTTATTTTGCCTTCACAAGTGGCCTTTGCTCCTCTGCCTTTTGGCTAAGTTCAAGTGTAGTACCAGTTTGTAGGGCTGTGGTACTGGAGGCTCCAAGCCAGGGGTGCTGGTGGAACAGCCTCCCTAAAACAAGCTCTTGGTCTTCATGGGGTAGATTAGAGTGAAGGTAGTGAAACACTGGAAGAGGTTGCCCAGAGAGGCTGTGGATGCCCCCTCTCTGGAGGTGTTCAAGACCAGGCTGGACAAGGCACTGAGCAGCCTGATCTAATGGGAGGTGTCCCTGCTTATGGCAGGGGGGGTGGAACTCGATGATCTTTAAGGTCCCTTCCAATCCAAACTATTCTATGATTCTATGATTTTTTTCCCTTGCACTATAATAGGGTGAGCCCATGGGATCACAGCCTCCTGGCCCTAAATAAACCTCTTGTTCATCCTGCTGTAGCTGAGCAGTGCTGAGAAATGGGACTGGGATGAAGGGGCTGGTTGGGAGTTGCTCTTCCACAGGCAGGAAAGAATAGGATTTCTCTGCTGGTGGAGTTTGGGGTCCTGCTGCCTCTTACAGATGCATTCCCACTCCTGTCTGCAAAAGAATTTCAGTCACATCTACAGCCTCTGTTGTCTCCATGTAGAGAGATCAAATAGTTACCAGGTACCAATCCATAATTTATTTGTAGGGTTTCCGAACTCAGGCTTCCCATGGGATTCCTTGTAATGCTGAGCATGATGTTCTCTATATTTTTGATCACGGCAGCAAAAGCCCGTTGATGTTACAGAGAGCAGATCCTGCCCATACTGATTTTGAGCTGGGAATTTGGGTTGTTTGTAGGAGAAAGGAGCTAAAATCCTTCTGGTCTGCCTCAGCCTTACCCTCTGCTTGGCCTTGAGCCACGGTCACATCAGCTTTAGCCCTTTGTGCCCACTCAATTTGAGGTGGTTTGGGGAAATTTAACCTCATACATTCTTAATTCTTAAATTAGGATGAGGAGAAAAGGTCCCTTCCAACCCAAACCATTCTATAAAAGGAGCTGGAAAAGCAGGAGCAGCTCCTCAGCTCTCACCTTGGGGCTGCTGAGAGGTTTTGAAGAGAGATGAGGAGGAGAAAAAAAAGAAGAAAATCCCTAGAATTTAAAAGGGGTGGTTTGGCCTCTGGCTGGAAGGCCTGGAGAAAGAAATGGAGTGTGCAGGTGAAATGGCTTTATGTGTAATATTTGTTGGAGAACATTTGTTCTTCAGAGACAATCCTTAGGGCAAACAGTGCTCAGCCTGCAGCCCCGGGGTGGTTGGGGCTGAGGATTGGTGTCAGGGCAGTAGGAGGTTGGCGACCATCACAGAGTATCAAGGATTGGAAGGGATCTCAAGAGATCATCTAGTCCAAGGTCTAGAGCAGGAACACCTAGACCAGGTTACAAAGGAAGGCATCCAGACACGGTTTGAATGTCTTCGGAGAAGGAGCTCGAGGAGGGATTTAGCCCCAGGTGAAGGGAAGAAGAAGCCCTATGGCAGGTGCAGACAATGGAGGCCTTCAGAGAGAGGTATCCACAGAATGGGAGAGGAATGGACCATCCTGCCGCTTCCCCTTGAAGGGAGAGGACTCAGGGATCCCCTCTTTAGTTATTTCTCTCCCGGGGGATGGCGGCTTTGCCTCAGCACCTCCCATTTGTGCTGCCGGGGGATCCCTCTCCCTCAGGCGCCGCAGCCATGGCCGCCCCCCGGGCCCTTCCCGGCGGCTCCCGCGGCCTACGCCCGCCTCAGGCGGCTCCAGTGGGGTCGGGCCCGGGTCCGGCTGGTTCCCCTCTGGTCTCCGGAGCAGGGAATCGGTTTCCTACCGCCGTGGGTACCGCCAGGGCCGTGGTCCCCCTCTCCCGGGCGCTGCGAGGAGCCTTCTGGCCGCCCCCGGCACTGACAGGGCCGGAGCCCTCGGGGCCGTGCGGCGCTTGTGGCCGCCTCGGACGCGGACATGGCCGCGCTGCGCTGCAGGTAGAACTCATCTGGATTTTCTTTTTTCCTCCCCAAAATTACAAACAAGAGGTCGGCAGGCTCGGCTGGGGTGCAGGCTGCCAGAGGAGAGCCCTGTTCATGTCCTCAGGGGGTGTCTGAGAGAAGGGGTGGCTGTCGGGCCTGAACTTGGCCCTGGGCCGCTGCTGACCAGGGAGTTCTCCGGGCTGAGGCTTCTCTTCGTGGTAAATCTCGGCTTTGGGCAAAAGGTGATTTTGCCCCTCTGCTGGGCTCTGGTGAG
>VZTY01021840.1:13727-28119 GCA_013400935.1 Turnix velox
TTAAGGCCAGGCTGGATGAGGCACTGAGCAACCTGGTGTAGTGGGAGGTGTCCCTGCCCATGGCAGGGGGTTGGAACTGGATGATCTTGAAGTCCCTTCCAACCCAAACCATCCTGTGATTCTTAGTTGTGTGTTTTTCCTGTTCTTACTCCCTGGTCTCATCTCTCCTCGTGAAGCTGTTAGAAGCATTTCCTCAAGGTTTGTTTCAGGCTGTGTGTTTTTATCAGGTGTATTTTTTCCACTTCCCCACCAGGCCATTTGAGGCTCAGTGCCTGGAGCATACAGACATGCCAGTGTGGTGCCACCAATTATATGCCATCTTGCTGTTTCACTGTCTGATTTTTATTTTTTTTTTTTCAATGTAGTGATATTTTGTGGTTTAGGAGGATTTGAGGTTGTCATGGTTTTTGGTTTCGTTGCTTTAGAGGCAAGTGAAGGAAGCTGCTGTTGGTTTGCTGGGCTCAGAGTGTGTGGCTGCACACTTGGACAAGAAAAAACACGAGGGCAAAAAAATACAAAGGAGGAGAGAGACTCTAACATAAGGCCAGACCCCATGTTGTTAGCACAGCTATCCCTGCTGAAAATCTGACCTGCAACCCTTATCTTTTTAAATTAGGATTAATAACAGATGCTGTGTGGCAGCAGGTGCTAGCAATGACTCCAGCACAGCAATTAGTCTGCTTTGTGCTGCTTCACTTTGAATATTTGCAACATCTGATGGAACAACATTCCTTTTCATTGTGTGGCATGAAGCAGGGGAGTGCAGTGTGTGCTGGATTGGATTTTAACTACGGTGCAGTAGAAAAAAAAAAAGCTTTACATTGCTGCATAAATTCATTATAATCCTTTTCCTCTAAGCATTCTTTTTTTTTTTTTTACTAAATAGCCAGAGGAACTGCACATATCTTTTGGTTTGCAAAACCACGCAAAGCAGGGAGAGACTTTTAAAACGCCTGATTACAGTTTATTTTTGTTGCATGTAATTTTCAATAAGGGTGGTTTATTCTAGCAGCTGTAATAAGCGTGGCAGGTCTGAAAGCTGTTTCTTGATTGCTGGGTCTCTTTCTTTGTCTCCGATGATGGAGGTGTCTTAATTACTGTTTGTTTTTGTAAGTATTAAGCATTAGTCATCCTTTGATGCCAGATGACTCAGTTGTGCCATACCTTTCCAGATCTTTGTGTTTGAAGGCTCGATTGGAGTTGGGCTGTGCTAGAGTTTGAAACCTACTGCTTCAGATCACAGTTGGTCTTTCCTGTGTGCCATGGCCAGCTCTTAATCTGTTTATGTGGAAAGGGGACAGTTGGAAGATAACTTTCAACATGGATACTTTAATTATTGCATCTGTTTCTCTGCAACTTTTGTTTGCTGGGTAAATGGAAATCATCTCCAGATCCTGTTGACAGAAGAGGTGGTGACTAAAATGTGGGTCTGAGCTCCATGAAGGCGATGGCTGCTCTCCCATTGACATCCCTCAGGCCAGGATTTTGCTCTGACTTCTGTTCCTGTCATTCAGAGCTTCTTTGGTAATTTGTATCCACGGAGCCAAAAGAGTGTTTCCTGGAACTGAGAATGTGATTTGTTTTTTGGTTTTTTTTTTCCACCCCACCAGTTTCATTTTGTGACACCGTTGTTCCATTTTTGTGAGGGCCAGGGAATGCTTTTCATAGCGTGAAGATTGATTTGGAGCATTAAATCCCCACCAAACACACAAGTCAACCACTACCAGGAGAATCAAGTGGTTTGTGGATGCTGTATCTGGTTGTAGCTGTGGTTTTTGGTTGGATCAGACTTCATGGCTTTGCTGTGTAGCTTCTGTGGGGACAACCTGCTTGTCCTTCTGCTTCCTCCTCTTAGAATGCAGGTCTTTGCTGTTTGATTTTTGGTCCCAAGTGGAGCAGTGCATTTGCGTGGACTGGAGAGAAGTAGCTGTCCACCATAAAGCCAAAGGCTGGATCCAATTTGGGAGTGGTGTAGTGCCCTTGGACCTAAAAGCAGTGCACCAAAACTCCTGTGAGCAAGTCCCAAGAAGGGAGTAGGATTGAGATGGGGTGCTTTTGTAGCTCCTGGTTCTTGTGGAGTTGACTGCTTTATCTTTGGTGGGTTCTGGAGGTATTTGTAACTAACAAGGCGTGTTACAAACCAATCAATCTGTTGCCTTTATGGTTGGCCTTCAGCTTAAAGCCAAGTGTTCTGCCCGTGCAGAAGGTCTTGCTGTAAGTGGAACCACTGATGTGAATGTTCACAAGTTCCCCGTGGTGTGTGTGACAAGCCATTTGCATGAAACTTCAAAGCAAGATGAATGGGAAAATGTTTTATCTCTTGGGGGGAAAAAGAAAATTGTCTTGAACTGCTCGACTTGAAAACACAACTAGTTGGTGCAATAAATAGTTACATGATGCACAATTAAGATAAAAGGTGATTAGCATGCTAACGTTTTCTATGGGTTTGGCTGCCTTGAAAAATGGAGGTGTAGAGTTGTCTGTCTTCAGTTCTGAACTGTAACTGTCTTCATGTGTCTCAGTGCCTACCTCATCGTATTTTATAGGTGGCTAAAGTGGAATATGTTAGAAAAAAGCCAAAATTAAAAGAAGTTCTGGTGAGATTAGAAGAGCATATGGAATGCACCTGTACATCATCAAATACTAATTCAGATTATAGAGAAGAAGAAACTGGTACGTTTTCCTTTTATTTTTGCATTAATGCTGATTTCATATGGACCTTATTTTTATGTTAGTAAAGAATGTAAAGCCAGCCAGCTCAGTGGAGAAACTCCCAAATCCTTTGTGTGTTGAGGATGAAAAATGAGGGGCTGTTTGTTCTGGATAAAGAGTTGGGATGTGAAGTTTAAAATGCATCAATTCTCCTTAGGCTGGCTTTTAAATAAATGTAAATACCCAGTAGTATTGAGGTCTTGCTTAATTGAGTTAAAGGTTGTCATGCTGCAGCTTACTGGTGAATGTCATTGCCTAATTTATTTAGGCTTTGTGGAGACAGGGCTAAGGCTGAGATTTACTTGACCTTGGGGAAAATATTAATAAGACCAATGTAAAACACTTACTCCTGAATATTGAATTGATTCCTAAGGAATTTTGAAACATCCCTGATGTGCTCTTACTTACATGTAGTCAGGAATTTATTGTCAGTTGTCACTCAGTTGCCTTATCAAGGTGACCACGGGGGAAGATTTATGGGGAAGAATTATTTATTTGCTTTCAATCTGGCTTTCATAAATCCACCTAAAGTTGTTAGCTCAGATCTGCTTTGTAGGTTTGTGGGTGGCTGGGTGAGGAAGGATATTTGGGGCATGCACCTGGTCTGAGAAATGTAAACTTGGTTGTGTGCAGAGTTAGAATTTGTGGAAGAGCAAAGTCAGGCCTTTGCTGTGGTTTTGCTGGACATCAGTTTATAATGTGAGCTGAGTGTTTCAGCCAAAACTAAGCTGAGTTATGAGTAGACAAAACCACATTTAAACTGGTTATTTTTATGTGCATATGGCTTGATATTTTTTGAGTCTTCTCTCTGTATAGGAAAGGAAAAAAAAAAAATCATCAGGTTAATTTCTGCTTTGCAAAATATCTTTTTAATGCCAAAGACGAAGAGTTAAGGTTTTAAGAGGAAGACTTTCTGGTGCGTGTGAAAAATGTGATAGAAATGTCAGGAAGAAGTATAGATTTCCATGATTTAATTACTGATAGGAAGAAAACTTGCAGCAGCAAGTGCAGGGTGAGCTTAAAATAGCTGAAGTAGAGAGAGAGCTGCGAGCAAGTGCTGGGAACTGCATGGGAACAGTCATTAGAGATGATCTTGGGAATGACGTGTGCAATGCCAGCTTCAGTTATTTCTTCACTTTCCTATGATTACTGGGTAAACAGAATGTCAAAGCAGATGTTCTGAAGTTTATTACTTTAATGCAGAGGATAATGAGGCTCTTTGAAATGTAAACGGTTTGGGTATTTATTACTTCAGTGTTCAACAAAATGCATTACCTTGGGGCTTTTTACCAGCCCTGCCCTTATGTTAACAGGAAGGCCTAGGGAATCAGGTAAAAAACGGAAACGAAAAAAGTTAAAACCAACATAAAACCTACTGGAACTATTTGATATTCAGGTAGGACCTATCTGCTGAACACCCTAATGCCACAAGTGCTGGAAAACTTAATCAAATATCATCACTTCAACTTAATCACTGTTCAAAATCTTGACACTTGCTACCTCAAGGCTGCAAAGAGATTAGATGTGATTGGCTTTGATAATTCTACTCGCTGGTATTTTCCCTTTAAGCTCCACATCACCATCAGCATCTTACATTCTCCAGCTACTTCCTTCTTTTGCCTTTTTTTTTTTTTCTTTCATTTGGAGGGTGCTAATTCTTCGGCTTCTGAAATCTCAAGTTCCATCGCCTCTGCTTTTGTTTTCATTATTACTGATTTCTGAGGTCAAAACATTGCACAATAATGCATGAATGAGCTGCCAGGGTATGAGTTCTTGTGTCCCCAGGCTTTGCCTGTAAACCACTGAGTGTGTGTGTAGCAAACAACGGGGTAATGTCACCATCATACCTGTTGGCATCAGCTGGGGTTGGTTGTACACACACCCAAGATGATTTGGTGATGTCCCTACCTGCCAAGAAATAGCAACACCAAGTTCATGTGTGGCAGGACCCTGTGTTACCTACACCAGAAAATTCAAATTGGGTTTTTTTTTGGCTTTTTCAGTCTTGGCAGGATGATGAGAATCAGCAAAAATTGTTGAAGTTTCCAGTGTAGAGAAAAAAAAAAAAAGCCCTATCACTGCAACGATGATTGAAATCCTTTGGGCCAGCTTGTTATCCAAGGATGGCAACACACACCCCAAAATTAAAAACATTTTTTAATTATGTCAATAATTAATTGGTTCTAGTCTTCAGAGTGGGAATGGTCAGGATTTTGCCTTGGATGTGCCCGTGTGCCCTGCTGCCTGGATGATGCTGAATTTCATTTCAAGCAGCTGTTTTGTTTTTTTTTTTTTTTTTCCTTTGCACATAAACTCTCAGCACCACATTTCATACCCATATATCATTTTTGAAAGAATGCTAAACTTGATATCCTGTTTCAGATTAACAGGGATTTATTGGCCAGTAGTATGATAGAAGCAAAGATTTTTCTAGAAATTCAACTTTAAAAGTCAGGATATAAACTCAGTCCCAAGAGCATTTAGAACTTCTTGTCCCAGGTCAGTGACTCTTTATGCAGATCCAGTTCTTTTTAAAATCAACTGCTTAGAGAGTAGGAGCTATGATTCTAATCATAGAGTTATTGTATCTCTTTTCTCTCCTGCAGATGTAAGGTGAAAATAAGCTAGAAAAAAACCCCTTCTCTCTGGGACATGGATGTACATGGTTTGTTACATTCCTGAACCTACTATGTATGGTGCTTATTGACTGTATACTTTATTTGTTCTCCTGTGTGGAAAAAAAACAAAAACAAAACCAAACTGGCTCAAAAAGAACACTTGATGAGAACAAAGAGACAATGTACATTTGTTTAATGTGACATCAAAGCAAGTATTGTAGCACTCTGTGAAACAATAGGAATCTTCCCTGTCCACAAAAAAAAAAAATAAATAAAAAGAGAGAAAAAAACAGAGAAGAAAAACAGACAGTTGACGAATGGAGGATACCAAAAGTACTCAAAAACCACGACAAGAATCCAAGTTGAGTGGTGGATTTCTGTCAGAGCATCAGGAGTGCTTCAGGCAGGAGCTGTGCTTGCCCAGATGGATGGATGGACACTGCCAGGCTTCAGGCACAGGGAGTGGGAATGTATGGAATGATCAAATGCCACGTGAATCCTAGAGAACAATAATACATCCTTGCTTGGTGGTGTTCAAAAAGTCTCTACAAAAAAAAAAACCAAACCCAACACACCTTCTGGGGAGCCTTAAATGTTTTATTTTATTTTATTTTATTTTTTACACCATAAAATGATTAAGTTTTTTTTTTTTTTTTCTTTTTACTCTTTGCCTAGCTTTTTACTATCTCTTGGACTACATTTGCCAATAACACATACGAAAGACTGGTGTAACAACAATGAGCAGAACACAAAAAAAACCCTTATGGTGTCTCTCCTAGTGGGATACAAACTAATGAGATGTATTAAAATAAAAATGGTATACCTATGCATCATTTTCTAGATGTTTCTTGGCTTATGTTCCCCAACCTCCCCCATAATTTAAAGCATTGCATAAAAACAGAGAAGAAGAGAGAGATGTGCGTAAACAAATCATAGGATTTCCATGCAAAAAAGTTTTATTTTTATTTTTTTTTCCCCTTGAAGACTGATGCCAGTTGCCTACTAGTGCTATTGTGTTAGCAGTTGTCATTCTTTCCAGTATCCAGATACTTTGGTTTCACATGTTGGAGCTGTGTGAAATGTAAAAATAAATCCTTGTTATCTACATTGTACAATGTCATGGTGGCATGGGAACTACCTTGCTGCAAAGATTTGAACAAAAACCTTAAAATTCTTTATTTTTGGTAAAATGTTATGCTTTATGTGTATTCAACAGAAATATGTGTTTTTTTGTAAAGGTGAAGTTTGTATTTTTATCTAAAAATTAACAGTTTTATATACCTGAGAAAGCCTGCTATGTTTTCTTGAACCAAAAAAAAAAAAAAAAGAGAAAAAAAAAAAAAAAAAAAAAGAAAAAAAAAAAAAAAAGAAAAACAAACCAAAACATTTTGTGGTCATATTTTTGTAGTAGATTAGCCCAAATAACATCAAAAAAAATTTCTATTTTAAGTCTAGCAGGGCAGAGAAAATACTCTGGTACCGGCTCCTGTGCTTTCACAGTGCCAAAGGATTAGATGCTGAGTCCCCCGTGGATGGCAGCAGGACCCTCCTGTGCTGCTCTGAAGATGTAGGGCCGTGCCAGTGGCCACAGCCACTGCTCATCCCAGCACTTCATCTTATTTCAGTTGGATTGTCACCTGGGAGATGTAAAATGAACTACTGTCTTCTTCTTTTTTGGGGAACATCCATGAAGAGCTGAAAGAGTTCTCTTAGTTTGGAACAACAGCTTGTCTCGAAGACTACGCTTTCCCCTCAAAATAACCAAAATCTCTTCAAACACGACTGAACTGCAGAACCCTGGAGTGATCCCAGAGATATCTCTCTCTCTCTCTCTCTCTCTAACCTTTTCCCCTTCCTTTAAATCCAGTTCAAACATTCCCCTCCTGCAGCACTGGCTGTGCAACCCAGTTGGCTGGCAGGAGGCACTGTCTTCTGCTGCTGGTGGAGTTCCTCGTCCTGCGCTTTCCTCATCATCTTCCCAGTGTGTTTGTTGAGCACCAAAACTGGAAAAAAACATTTAACTGCAATTGTCTGTGCTTGTTTTCCACTAAGTGTACTGTTCACGGTGTTATGCACATGAATGTATGTGTCTGCGTTGAAAAAAAAAAAAAAAAAAGAAACAAAGTGTATAAAATGTAATTTATCTATTTATGTTTCAGTGGGATGCCGGTAATGTTGCTCCGTTCCTTTTTTTTTTGTTTTTTAAAATTTTTTTTCTTTTATTTTTTTTTGTCTAAAAAGATATCTAATGAAAAAAACAAACAAACAAAAACCAAACCTATATCCATTAAAGTAGATGCAAAACATGATGTGACCCACTCAGACACTGTGCAGGTGTGGAAGGATGTCAGAGTCACTTAAGTGGAATCATTTGCAAAAACCAGCTTTTGTTTGGGAGCCCCGTGGTTGGGCTCAGGTCCATGGGGCCAAGGTCTCTGGGGGAACTCTGCTGAGTAGGATGGAGAGCTGCTGATTTACATCACCAGTGAGTCTGGCCCCGTCCTAAAGTCTTGAGGGGGGGGAAAGAAAAAGGCAAACCCAGCTGTGTGCAGTTGCTTGGTGCCAGCAAAAAACTCTTGTTGTGCAAATTGGGAGAGCCAGGAGAGAGTGGAGGCTGGATGGAGTCCTCCCGCTGCTTGTTGCTTCCAGACCCTTTGTCTTGAGTTCATTTTGTCACCTGGAATGAAGTGCTGGCACGTCTTAGTTCTCAGGCATGGGATTGGTGGCAGCAAAGACCAAAATCTCAGGGCTATCTTCTCAGCCAGCTTAATTTGGCAAATGTTCTGGGTTTGGGCTGCCCCTGAGCTCATTGTCCATCAGATGAGAACGCACTTGGTGGTTTTTAGGCTTGTGAGGAGTAGAGTCATGACAAAAGCATCCCTGGCTGAGATGCTCCCCGCTGGCCTTCACTGGTGGTCCTTCTCCCAGGTGGCAGGAAGGGTGTTGTTACAGGGGTTGTGATGCAGGAGACACCGATTCAAAGTTAAGTTGGGCATTTCCAAGGCCATTTCCCTCGGCTGGTGTAAATCAGCACCGCTCCGTGTCCTGCAGTGGAGCTGAACCCAGCTGGGCCCTGGCTCTGGCTCCTCCTCTGGCTGCTCGGTCCTTGTCGTGTACCCTCGATGTAATCTTGTGTTCTCTTTAATACTTAAGCACAATAAGTGAATATGAGACTGGGTGTCAGACTTAACTTTGAATGTCCGAGCTCTGGAATTGGTTTGTTTCACCATTGTGGCTGTAAAATTAAACGGTTCTCTGTGCATCTGTGAATGCCGTGTCCTATCTTCTTCCCCTCTCTGCTGGAGCTGGACTCCACCTGGGCTTCTGAGGTGGGACACTGGGAGTGTTTGAGGGAAGGGAGTGAGTGGTGGGAGCCCCACGAGGTGTGAGGGACAGCTCTGCAACCAAAGGGGCCAGCAGGGACTTGGTGGAGGAGCTGAAGGTGATGGTTGAGAGTCAAGTTCCATGTGGTCCTTTAACACCTTGGTTCTTGTCCTTGCACAGGCTGGGTAGAGATGTAGGAGTAAAAGATTTTTCTGTTTTATATTCTGAAGTTGCTTCTTCTATCCAGATGCTTTTGGTCTGATTCCATCCTTTTTGATGGTTGATACTTGGGAGAGAAGTGCCCCTGGAAGAATGTTTGTGCTGCAGCAGAGTGCACGAGCACTGCTTCTCTCCACAGTCCTGTAAATCTGCGCTGCATCTTCCCAGATCTGCCCTGCAGCTGCTTTTGTTGAGCAAAGCCATGGATTATGTGTTGGTTTGCTTTCCTTCTCTCCTGCTCTCTGTCCTGCATTAGATGGTGCATGGTGGCTCCAGGCTCCTCACCAGCCCTGGAGGTTCCCAGGCAGCTCCAGCACTTCTATGTCTTTGAGCACAGGCTTTTCATTCTGCTGGGATGGCTTCTCAGGGTCTCCTCCCTCTCAAAGACCTCAGCATTTTGGCTGTGAGTTCTGTCTGTCCTTCCCAGGTCCATCTCACCTGGCCCTGCTATGCTCTCCAGCTATTCTCTGCCCAGCTTTCCCATCTCTCTCTTTCTGTCTCTCAAAAATAATTTTCCCTTCCTTCTGTCCATCTCACCATCCACCAGTAACAACCTCTGAGCTGCTTATCTCCAAGTCAATTGCTTTATCTAGGCATGTGCCCCAAGATGTTGTCACTCAGGCCCACAGAGAAAACACAAATGCTGCTGTGGAGAAGTTGGGGAGAGAAAAAGAATTATTCTTCTATTTGGAAAAATATTCCTTAGCAAAGGCTCCCTGCTAAAGCTCAGTCCAATTCCAGCAGCAGCGTGACTCTGGGCTGGTGGTGTTGAAGCCATTCCAGATGTGTTACAGTTTATAATTTGATTTGAGAGTGTACCCAAAGGCAAAGCTGAAGTTTCAAAGCTACCTCAGGTTGGGATGCTCATACTTTACTGTAATGTGAAGGAAATGGTGTTTGTAAGGCCCCTTCCAGAGCTTTGCAGATCTTATCCTGAGTATTTATCAGCCCCTCTCTTGGGCTGGAAGCTCTGGTTGCAGCAATGTGGAGGTTTCCTTCGTGGTGTTTCTAATTTCTAGTTTCTTCTTGGTGTTTTGCTTCTCAATATCTGAGGAAGGGGGGCTACAGAAAGGCTGGGGTAAGACTTCTGAATAGGATATGTGATGGAAGGAATAAGAATAATGGATGCGAGTGAGAAGAGGCGAGATTTAGCCTAGGTCTAAGCAAGAGGTTCTTTGCTGTAAGGGTGGTGAGAGACTGGAAGAGGTTGCCCAGAGATGGATGCCCCCTCAATCTCTGGAGGTGTTTAAGGCCAGGCTGGATGAGGCATTGGGCACCCTGGTGTAGTGGGAGGTGTCCCTGCTCATGGCAGGGGGGTTGGAATTAGATGATCTTTAAAGTCCCTTCCAACCCAAACCATTCTATGGTAATACGTGGCTTCTACCACTAGCAGATCTCAGAGTCAAGTAAAAATGGTGCAAACCCATCAGATCCCCACTGAATTTTGCTTTAATTTCAAGTGACAGAGAAGCCTCTCAGTGTTCCACCCCCAGAGATCATCTTGTGTCTCGTGTTGAGTATTTCATTCAGTTCTTGTGTGTTCTCTCAGGGCTATTACTCCACATCTGAGCTTTTCCCTGGTACGGTGGCATCTCTGAGACACAGCCCTGCCTGGGCTGGTTTGTGCTGGACCCTCCTCTGAAATAAAGTCCTCTTGTTGTCCCTTTCCAGGAGAGCCCGAGGGATGGAGGAGTGACTGTGCCAGGTCACCCAGCGAGGCTGAGGCTGGAGCAGGGCAAGGACTCACATCTGGGTGTCCCTTCACTGCCCGCAGTCCCACCAGCACCTTCCCTTCCCGAGAGTGAATCCCTGCACCCCTAGAGCTAAAATGCTGAGAAGGCTGAGGGTAAGTGGTTTTGCTTAATTCCTGCATGTTAGATGCTTGATAAAGATGACATTGGCAGGGAATGTAGTGGTGGGTGGAAGTGCAGCCTCTGCCCCCAGCCCTTTGTGCCATCACTCCCTGCATCTCTGAGTGATCAACCTCTCTTGTGTCTTTCCAGGGAAAGTTACGCAGAATGAGCAGATCACCACTCACATCTTGTGGGAATTCACAGAAATTCAGCGGTCACTTTTCACTGTCCCTCCCCTTCAGTTCAGTGTCCTGCCCTCCTTTTATGGTGTGGCTAATGTTTCCCCAGGGACCTATCTTTATTGTGAGCCAAATCCCAAATTTTTTTCCCAGGCCCTAATGTGGAAAAGGCCTGTGTTTGCCCTTCCTCAAACCAGAGCCTGAGTAGCTTGGGACAAACATCCTTCTGACTTCAGGAAGGTGGAGCAATGGATGGTTTAGTCCTGGGTTTGAGCAGGGGCTGCTTCCCCAACCAGCATCCCATATGGGATAGGGGGGTCTTCATCCTCTTAGAGTGCAACCTTGAAGGCAAAGTGACTAGACCAGGACATACAATTAGAAAAAGAGCTGAGAGAGTTTCTCCCTTTCCTGTTTCCATGTTGGCTACCATTTTGAAATGAATATTTGTTCTTTTTTTTTGTGAAGAAACTTCCCTGGCATGGGTTCCCTGGCGTGAGGAGTGCAATTCCTAATATCAGTGATACCATCTAAGACTATCTTTTTATGTCATAGAATCACAGAATAGTTTGGGTTGGAAAGGACCTTAAGGGTCATCTAGTTCCAACTCCCCTGTAAAGTGTCCCTCAAAGAGTGTCACTGGAGAACTGAAGGTTGTACCTGTGACAGACAAATGTGAGATGAGGAAAAAATGAGAGTGAATTTTGTGTGAAACGAGAGTGAATTTTTGAAGGTAATTTTGCTTTAGTTCAGGGAGGGGGAAAGAGGGAACTGGGTAATAAAATGAACAAGATCAAAGGGAGGGTTGGTTACTTGTTGTGGAATGTTCCCTGTCCCCTTTAGTCACTGGAATTATTTGCTGCCTCAGACTGGGTTATGGGCTCAAGTCCCTCAGTGCAGCAGGTAAAAGGCTACAGCAGGTTCTGGCTGAGTTACTCCCTGCTGTCTGGGCTTGGGTCTGCCAGGTGGGGCTCACAATGGAGGCTGTAAATCAGGGAACAAGTCAGAGGTTGGCTGCTGTTTTCCTTGGATACTGTCTCTAAGTTTGTTTTCCCTGCTCTGTTCTCTTGTGTGACGTTTGCTGAGCCTTTCACTTGGGTGTAAAGTCAAGAATGTGGAGTTCCCAACCTGGAACCAGGGAAGTGCTTGGTCAGAGTCAATAAATTGAACTCTGGTGACTCTCTCCAGAGGCTGAGAGAGCTGGGGCTGTTCTGCCTGGAGAGGAGAAGGCTCCAGAAAGACTTTCCAGTGGCCTCCCAGTGCCTGAAGGGGCTCCAGGAAAGCTGGGGAGGGGCTGTTTGCCAGGGTGTGGAGCCACAGGAGGGTGGTTTGAAGCTGGAGCAGGGCAGGGTTAGATGAGACATGAGGAAGAAGTTCTTCCCCGTGAGGGTGGGGAGACACTGGAAAAGGTTGCCCAGAGAGGTGGTGGAAACCCCATCCCTGAAGTCATTCAAGGCTGGGCTTGCTGAGGCTCTGAGCAACCTCATCTAGTGCAGGATGTAGTTGTGTGTGCCACATCTTCCAGGGTCTTAGATAAAAATACTCCAAGAAAGGCTGATTTGTGTACTTCAAGGGAAAAGAAAGCCACAGACGGGGGCTGGATTAGTCCCTGAAGCAGGTGAATAGACACAAGTCTGTAACATGTGTTCCATGCTCATCTGCTCAGGATCATACCAGGTGCTTTGGCCTCTGCAGACTGTTTTTGATCTTATTTAATGAAGCCAACTGATTTTACTGTCCATCTGTGAAATGGAGAGTCCTGTGAAGATCATCTGAGGGTGGTGAAACACTGGAAGAGGTTGCCCAGAGAGGCTGTGGATGCCCCCTCTATCCCTGGAGGTGTTTAAGGCCAGGCTGGATGAGGCATTGAGCAACCTGGGGTAGTGGGAGGTGTCCCTGCCCATGGCAGGGGTTTGGAACTAGATGATCTTGAAGGTCCCTTCCGACCTGAACTATTCTAAAATTCTATGATTCTATGTCTGCAAAAGCAGAAGCACCCAGGGGTCTATCTGAGCCCATAGCACTTGAAAACCCCCTGGGGATTTTGACAACATCTTGCTTCTTGAGGGCAGTCATAAAGAAGAAGAAAAATGTGTTTAACACCCTTGGAAATCCCACCCTGGTTTGTTTGGAAAAAAAGAATGCAGGAAATACTCTGCTTCTTAACAATCAGCCAGTGGGAAAGTGGGTGCTGATGGAAAACACTGGTCTCCCAGCAGTTAATGATCATCTTTATGGTCTGTGATACTCAATTACTTATCGACACATCAGGGCTTGGGTGAACTTTGAGACAGATGGAAATGGGACACTCCTTAGGCCCATGGCAGCTCCGTGTCCTCGTAACTGATCAACCAATTACATAATTCCCTGTGTCATCCACTTGTATAAATAGGTACAAGCATGGTGACTTGGCTGGAAGTGACAGTTACCTGAGGTCTGACCCGAAAGTCTCCCAGATAATGGTTTCGTCTTTTGCTCTTTAGTGCTGGTGTAAAAATAGACTCATTTCCTGAACCAGTTTGAACCAGAGAAACCTGGAAAAGCAGTTTCCCAGAGAGAGAGAGAGACTCATCCACCCTGGAATTTGCCCAGCTCCCCAGATGCCAGCACGTGCTGCTCCACAGCACAAACCCCAACAGGCTGGTTAGGGAAGCCTCTGACCTGGCAAAAATGCAAAGCATTTGTTACCAGACTTTTCCTTGGGCAATTAGTGGCTGCAATTACTCACAGGCATTGTTTTGTTTGCTCACAAGGGGAGAAGCAAGACATAAATCCAAGATATCCCCAGCCTGACCACAAGAAAGAAGACTGTCCAGAGAGGGGCCATGGGTGAAGTGGCCTCAGCTCCCTTTGGGGATGAACTCAACTTGTAGACCTTGGTGAAGTATGAAGAGCCCTCCAGAACTGCTGGACATGCTGTGGTTGAAGGGCTCAAGCATCCAAATTTAACTCATTTTTAAAAGGCTTTCAACGGAGCTCCATTGATTTCAAACTCTCTCTCTCTGTGTCCTGCAGAGAGGCTAAACTTGTCCCAGTGATATCACCGGGAACTGCTGGACATGCTGTGGCTGAGGGGTTCAAGCATCCAAATTTAACTCATTTTTAGGAGGCTTTCAATGAAGCTCCCTTGGTTTCAAACCCCCTCTCTCTCTGTCCTGAAGAGAGGCTAAATTTGACTCAGGGTTGTCACCAGGAACTGCTGGACATGCTGTGGCTTGAGGGCTCAAGCATCCAAATTTAACTCATTTTTAAAAGGCTTTCAATGAAGCTCCATTGATTTCAAACCTCCTCTCTCTGTGTCCTGCAGAGAAGCTAAATTTGACCCAGGGATGTCACCAGGATGTCACCAGGTATGTTCAAACCCCCTCTGTGACCTGCAGAGAGGCTAAATTTGACTCAGGGATGTCACCAGGAGTGTTGCCATCCTTTCCAAGGCGGCCTTGCCCAAGCCTCAGGTTTGGTGTCTTCTCTGTAGGTGATTCCCAGCAGT
>VZTY01021840.1:28272-38578 GCA_013400935.1 Turnix velox
GCAGCCTGGTGTTGTGGGAGGTGTCCCTGCCCATGGCAGGGGGGTTGGAACTAGATGATCTTTAAGGTTCCTTCTAACCCAAGCCATTCTATGGTTCTCTGTCTGTGGATCTGATGTGGGTTTGGGGACTTCACAGCCAAGGTCAGTGAATGTGAGTGTTTCCCAGCAGCTCCCTGTCTTCCTCAACCAGCAGCAGAGCCAGGGAGAAGCTGAACTTGAGGCACTTGAGATGTTTCTTTGAAGTTCCTGGTGCCTGGAGTTAGGTGGGATTTGAGCTGATGTTACTGGAGAGCCCATGGTGCTCACAGGGAGCAGCTCTTCTGCATGTCCTGGAGCAATGGAGCTTGAGAAGCCCCTGCACTCAACCATCCCATTGCGTTAAAGGAAATATTTAACCCTTCAGTGTCTTTCTATCAGTGAGCTCAGCTCCACTAGAACGCCCATAGCATCCATCCCTCTCCTGGCCTCTGAGGTCTCTTCCTTCCTTATTTTCTCCAGCACGTTTTGTTTCTAAAGCAACTGAAAAAAAAAAAAAAAACAACCTAAAAAACCCTCCAGTGCCTTAAAAAGGTGGGAAATGGAGCAGATCTTCTAATCTTGATTCCTTTATCTCACTTAATTAAGGAGAAGTTTGCCCATAGTGGGCTGGTATTTCCTAAAACAAGCATTGCAGGAGGAACACTCTGAGCAACTTCAAAAGGATTTTCAGGCCAGATCAGGAAAAGATAAAACCAGGAGTGGAAACTTGTAATCCACTTTCTAGCTCATTACTTACAGGAAGGACATTGTTGTGCAGGATATTAATGAATTCTGCAGAATGAGGGGAAAAAAAAATGGCACCTTCTGTGTCTTGGAGGAGAAGTCTATGTTCTTCCAGTGGTGGTGGATGTCACCTGGGGAGTTTCTGCTTCTGGGAAAAGGCTTTTTGAAGTTTCAGGTGAGCCCATTACTGACTTTCTGCAGCAGCTTTTTGGTGGAGATGCAGAAAGTGATGGAGAGAAGGGTCTGGGATTGCACCCTGGGGACAGAAATCCTGCACCAGTGGTACCTGGTGGGTACCACAACATGGGAATGGCTGAGGTGGACATGGTAACCTTGGTGCTGATGTCCTCAGTGGGGGAGTGAGACCAGCCAAGGCAGGAGAAAAAAATCCCTCATCTGTTTGGGACATTGAGATACCAGTGACACTTCTCTGGGAAATGAAATGAGCTGAAGAAATAATCCTAAAATCCTGGCGTTGAACAAGTCTTTTTCCCTTCAGGGTTTTTAAATAACTGTGTAGCTCCAGGTCACTGAGGGCTTCTGAAGGTGTCACTGAGGGCTGTCTTACTCACAATCCACCCTTGTGTGGAAGGATCTACTCCTGCTTGGTAGCAAGGTTTGGGCTCTTTAGTCCCAAAGGACTAGTTTGGGTTGGAAGGGACCTTAAAGATCATCTAGTTCCAGCCAGGTGAATGAGCTACACCAGGATTAGGCTGATGGAAACTCAACCAAAGGGGTGAGATGAACCATTTTGTTTCTTCTTTTTGATTTAACAGCATTTTTAAGCAACAAGATTTAGTCATCTTTCATTTTTTCACTGTTATCAAATAAATCCAATCACAACCACAAGAAACAGTGTCCAGCAAGGCAAGGATTAAGACAATAAAGGAGTATTTTCACCAGCATCCTCCTGCAGCAACAACTTGGTTCAACTTTCTGATCCTGAACAACAGAACAAAGATGCTTCTGGATATGTCCTCTCAGTCTTTGTGCTTCTCTGCAAACCCACCTGCTGGGCCTGAGCTGAAGCTACCAGAACTGAGGGACAGGCTTCTTCCTGAGTGTTTTCCTTGTGGATCTCTTAGTCCTACATGGATCTGCTGTGCCCTAAAGGACCTGCTTTCTGGAGGCTTTTCTACCAAACCCCACACTTGAACTCACCCTTCAACGAGCTGCTCAGCGGTCACAACTTGGGACAGGGATCAGAGGAGAAATCCTTACTGGGAGACAAGGTGGCTGTGTCTGGGAGCTGGCCAGGGATGAAGGGCTGGAAAACTCGGCGGTGGAAGAGAATATTAATTTGATTTTCCACAACTTTCCTTGCAGCTGCATTTTTGAGGCGAGCGAGGGAGAGCCATGGGCTTGCTCTAACAAGTTGTGCCGGCAGAAATGCTCCAGCCACCATCTGTTTCCAGCCCACGACTTGAAAGAGAAGTGAGCAGTAATCTCATCATTCACAGGAGAATTTTACACTTGTGAACCCTCCCCAGCCTTTGTCTGGCAGCCTGGGAGGGGGGTGCATGGGGCTGAGGTTGGGATTGTTCACTGTTTATTTGTACGTCTCTTTGCTGGTTTGTTTTGTGTCTTGTTGGGTTATTTTTCTTTTGTTTTTCCACGCACCCATAAAAACAGTTGCTCTGTGAGGAAAATCAGACCAATCCCATGGCATAGAAGAAACTTAAAAAACAGAATAAAGGTGAAATTCCCAGTTGCATTGACCCTGCTGGCAGGAGGAGGTGAACTGGGAGTTCCTCACTGTATCTGCCATGGGTTCATGGAATCATAGAATGGTTTGGGTTAGAAGGGACCATAAAAATCATCTAGTTCCAACCCCCATGCCATAGGCAGGGACATCTTATATTGCTAAACATTCCTCTATCTGTTCCTCAATCCTTCCAAATCCTTCAGGTTTGGGAGGTGGATGTAGATGTTATGAAGAGAATGGTTGAGGAGGACCACTGGGAGCAAAGTCTTGTGTTTCTCATACATCTGTAAAGGTCAGGATTCACAGCAAATCCACCTAAATCAAAAATAATTGTAACAGTTTTTGTTCTGTTCTTCCTGCTGTCTGGTTCTGCCATGGATGTACAAGCCAATTTGCACATCATCCCCTTCTTCTTTATGTGAGGGTTCCTTCAGACCCCTGCAT
Source organism: Turnix velox (assembly GCA_013400935.1). NCBI lineage: Eukaryota > Metazoa > Chordata > Aves > Charadriiformes > Turnicidae > Turnix > Turnix velox. The sequence continues at coordinate 31,184 of VZTY01021840.1, forward strand.
GGTCCCAAGGCTCCCAAGGGGCACCACTGGTGGTTCAATGCACAGTCATAGAATGGTTTGGGTTGGGTTGGAAGGGACCTTCAAGATCATCTAGTTCCAACCCCCCTGCCATAGGCAGGGACACCTCCCACCACACCAGGTTGCTCAATGCCTCATCCAGCCTGGCCTTAAACACCTCCAGGGACTGAGGGGGCATCCACAGCCTCTCTGGGCAACCTCTTCCAGTCTCTCACCACCCTCACAGCAAAGAACTTCTAGTAGATTGAAGGAAGGAAAGGTGTGAGAAGATTCTGGGCTGCCCTTTCCCTGCCGAAGCAGAGCTGGAATAGCTGGACACAAGTATTTCTCCACATGCCCCATCAGATGGTGGATTGGATTTGAATGAACATAAATTCTTCTGCTAATCTTTGCCAGGGCTGGCTGGCTGTGGGGCTACAGACACCACCTGCTGTGCCACACACACACTGGGGGCATGGATGGATGGATGGATGGATGGATGGATGGATGGATGGATGAATGGACATCCCAGGGTGACATTGGTAGGCAACAGCCACCTGCCCATCCTTCTGCAGTTCCCTCAGGGCAGCAACAGAGTCAAGATCCTACAGTGGATGGAAATGCTGCTCAGCTCCAGCTCACACAGCAAGGTCAACATTGGTAGGGACTTCTTTTTGACTGTTTCCCTGGGTCTCCTCTCAACTTCAGACCAGATTTAGATGCCTCCTCAGATGCTGAATAGAATGGGATGGAATAGAATGGGATGAAATAGAACAGAATGGAATGGAATAGAATGAAATAGAATAGAATAGAATAGAATAGAATAGAATAGAATAGAATAGAATAGAATAGAATAGAATAGAATAGAATAGAATAGAATAGAACAGAATAGAATAGAATATTTTGGGTTCCTCACTGTATCTGCCATGGGTTCATGGAATCATAGAATGGTTTGGGTTGGGAGGGACCTTAAAGATCATCTAATTCCAACCCCCTGCTCTCACTCCTACTCTCCTCTGGCCTTAGAAACAATGATTTCCATCATCTCCAGCAAGCTGTGGAGCAGTTTAAGGATGAAAGGGCTTCTCCTTTCCCATACCCCACTGCTGCCAGAGCTGATTGAATCCTTGCTGAAGTGAGTTCATAGCAAACTGCTCCCACAAGGCAGGGAAATTTATTCTCTGTTGTCATTTGTAGGGTCAAACTGTCCGAGAAGTTGCCAAACAAAGAGCTGAGCTGCTGATGGGCAACGGATCCAATCTGTTCTCATTTTTATTAAAAAAATAATAAATAACTATCAATCAAAAGGCCACAGTTTGGCACGTGGTCCCTCTTGGGTGATGCTCAGTGTCTCCAGGATGTGTCTGCAAGCAGGAGGAAGCTGCTGGCTCTTGGAAGGTTGAGCAGATGTGATATGAAGTTCTACCAAGAAGAGGTTTGTGGCTCCCCAGGGCTGGGGACAGCTTAAGGGACCTTCAGGCTGACCTCTGCTTGGATCCAAGTTTTCAAAGTCCTGTCTGCAGCAGTGATCCTCCTTCTGTCTTGCACTTGGATCCAAGATTGGTGGATCTCTGAGAGCTAGAAAGCACCTCCTTTGCTGCCTCTTGATGGCAAGGAGATAGGAGGAATTACAAACATCTTCCCAATGCTTGTTTCTGTGGGAGAGGGGGCATGAGAAGGGCAGTGAGTGGGGAAGGGCCATTTCTCTGCCATGAAATTCCCAGGATTTGCACATTTTAGGCCCGTTGAGATGGAAATGTGAGGGTATTGCTGAGGTATTGCTCCTTAATCCCACTCTCTCACTTGCTCCCCTCCAGTTTAGGTAACATGGGAGCTTAGAAACAAATCCCACCCCATGAAAAATAGCAAAAGGGTGGGGGGGGGAAGTGTGTGTGAATAAAAAGGGAGCTGAGTTGTGACTGTGATGGATGGACAGGTGGAAGGCAGGGAGCAGAAGGCAGGATGAATGGGGAAAGCCTTTGGTGGAAACACTAAAGGGCTATTGAAAACCCACGGGGCAGGGGGCAGGAGGGGAAGAATGGCAGGAGGAGGGAGGCAAGGACTTGTACTCCCAATCCTACCCCCTCATTTCAGGATGTTGAAAGCATTTGTCCTTGGTTAGGAAATGATTGAGCTGCTGCCAGGCCAGGCCACCCTTCCAGCCACCATGCTGGGAAGCTGGCAGTGGGGAAAGCTGCCTGGTCTCACACATTTTACAGCTCTCCCTCTTTTTTTTTTTTGGGTTTCAGTGAAGAGCTGTGCTCAGGTTTTGCTGTGGATGGAGGGAGCTGCATTCTGTTGCTCTGGCAAACACAAAACCCAGGTAATGAAAAGGAGAATTAAAACATAAAGGCCTGTTTTTATCAGGATGCCCAGCTGTCTGCCTCTTATAGACTTGGAATTTCATGCCTTTGCTCTCCGCTGCGTTGCATTAATATTCCCTGGGTTTATCCCTGGCTCTTTTTTGAAGGAGGAATTTGGTCATGTAAATAAAGCTTCTGCTTTATTGATGTCTCCCCGTGTGCAGAAGCAGAGCCTGCTCTTCAGAGTGGGAGTGCTGAGGATGATCCTGTTAGATCATAATTAAAAGGTTTTCTAATTTTTTCACCAAATGAAAGCAGAAATTAGCGGGGAAAGAAAATCTTTGCCCTTTGTGGGACAGTCCCTGAAATTGTGTGATGTCTGAGCCCTGTGAGATGGGAAGAAGTGTTGAAGATCTGTGCCTGAGATTGTTCTTTTAGCCAGGGGCTGGTTTAGTGTGGTGTATTTATATGTGCATGGATTTATATAAGCCTGGTGCTGGGAGGGACCGTAGCCCTGTGTGTTCTCAAGAATTAAATGGTGGTGTCTGCAGGAGAGTCTTAGAATGATTTGGGTTTCAAGGAACCTCAAAACCACCCTGGTGCCACCTCCTGTCTTGGGCTGGGACATCTCCCACCTGCCCAGGTTGCTCCAAGCCCCATTAATCTGGCCTTGAACCAGGCAACCCTGCTCCCAGCAAAGGGTTTCTTCCTCTTCTTGAAGACATTACCCCTCATCCTTCCACTCCATGGTCTTGTAGTCACAGGGGATGGAGCCACATTCTCCTCCCCTGCAAGGGGCTGTGTGTGGTGGCCAAGGCAAGGTCCCTGCAGCCCCAAAGCAGGGCTGTGGTGGGTCATTCCCAGTTGTGTCTCTGGGGAGGGGAAGGGAATGGCTCTCTCCAACTCACTTGTGGAGCTGGAGCGTGGGTGAGCTCTTGTCACCATGCCAGGGTGACACAAAGTCTAGAAGTGACAGTGGCAATCCAGGTCAGGGTGTAATGGGGGAAAAAACTGCTGCCTCAGGGGTGTCCCCGTCTGGTGTCAGGTCGTGCTGCAGGACATGGCTGTGGCAAAGATCAGGCTGGAGCTGATAGGGATCACGCCTCCAAATAACACTTTCCCTCTGACATTGTGAAACCTCCGAGGTCTGGGAAGCCAAGGAAAATGGGATTTCCCTGGAGGTTAAAGATTTTCCTTTAATCAGCTTTCACAATGTTAATTAAAGGTTTGGAACAATGGCTGGGGCCCGGGGACCCGCCCGCTCTTGCATAACGGGCTCACAATGATGTTTTCACTTTCATCTTCTCTCTCCGGCCTCATTAGGACATGGAGCTGCTGGAGCTGGTCCAGAGGAGGGTCACGAAGATGATGAGAGGGCTGGAGCACCAGGAACTGCTCCTGACATCCTGGACCCTATTCAAAAGTCCTCCCCCAGCCTTTCTGTAGCCCCCTTCTTTCAGGTACTGAGTAGCTCCTCTGAGGTCCCCCCCAACCCGAGACTTCTTCTGAGAAGAAGGTGCTCTCAGGAGGAAGAGAAATCAGTGGTGAAAAGAACCTGTCCTATTTTGGGACAGGATGAAGGAGTTGGGGTTGTTGAGTCTGGAGAAGAGAAGGCTCAGGAGGGACCTCAGAGGAGCTTCTCAGTACTCCTTTCAGGGAGCTACAGAAAGGCTGGGGTAGGACTTTTGAATAGGGTCCNNNNCCCTCAATCCCTGGAGGTGTTTAAGAAAGGCACTGAGCAACCTGGTGTAGTGGGAGGTGTCTCTGCCCATGGCAGGAGGGTTGGAACCCCTCTGTTGCAACCCCCCCAGGTTGGAACCTGCACCCTATTCAAAAGTCCTACCCCAGCCTTTCTGTAGCCCCCTGAAGGGGGTATTGAGAAGCTCCTCTGAGTAGTTCAGGTTGGAAGGGACCTTAAAGATCATCTAGTTCCAACCCCCCTGCCATGGGCAGGAACACCTCCCATTTCACCAGGTTGCTCAGTGCCTCATCCAGCCTGGCCTTAAACACCTCCAGGGATTGAAGGGGCATCCACAGCCTCTCTGGGCAACCTTTTAATAAAGAACTTCTTTCTTAGATCCAGCCTAAATCTCCCCTCTTCCAATTTTCATCCTTTATTTCTAGTCCTTCCATCACACATCTTATTAAAAAGACTGTGCAGCATCTGACAGAGGAGACACACTTTGCTCTCTGGGGTTTTAACACCCACAGAAGAATTTCAGGCACAGGCAGTCACTTTAAATAAAACCACAGAGACTGCAGAAGCCAGGGCTTGCTTGTTGACTGCCTCTCTCTGTCTCCTGCCCAACAACATGGAGGTGCTGGGATTGATGTGCTGTGGTGGATCCTGGCAGCTCTCCTGGGATCAGCCAGCCCAGTTCACATGCTGGCAGCCTTCCTGGGATCAGCCAGCCCAGTTTGGATCCTGGCTGCTCTCCTGGATGATGTCACATACTCAGGGGATGATTCACCAGCTGCTGGGCAGGAGGAAGGGCCAGACCAGTGGTTTAAGGGGGCCCCAAGATGTTTCCTCAGACCCCAAGATGATGTTTCCTCAGACCCCAAGATGATGTTTCCTTAAGGAAAACTCTGCCTCCAGGTTATGGGAAATGTGAGGGAAGTCAAATGGAGAGATGGCTTATGGGGGCAAGGAAGCAAAGAGCCCAGGAAGTGATGCCAAGCCAGACTGAAGACAGCATTTTCATTTCCCTTAGCCACAAACCTGTATTTCTTTCACATGGACATCAACGGTGTCCTTCACCATCCACATGGGAGGATGCAGGAGGGGGCAGCTCCATGTCCAGGACTTTGCCATCCCACTCTTGCTAAGAGCTGGAAAAGCTGACAGCCATTACCTCTTGGTCAAAGATGAGCAAGATCCAACCTCAACACCCTTGGCTGCTCCATAAAGTGACTCAATAAATGGGTTTTTCCTCTTATAGCCCAATTCTTTTAGAAATTTTCATCCCTGCTGGGGCAGGATCTGTGTGGGATCTGGGCTGATGCCACACACATCACACAACTCTCCATGGATTTGTCACAGAGGGGTGGCCTGAGTAGGACAGGATGGCACATGATGGCTCCCAGCAGCTCAGGAGCCCCCTTGCCTGGCCCCAGCAGCTCCTCAGTGGGAACAGGGTGGAAGAAATGGGCTCAAAGGTTGCCCAGAATGACCAAGGGAGAAAAATTCCTCCTGCCACTCCTCTGCTAATCAAAGGGGTGTGGAAGTTTCGATTTCTCCTGTCCCCATGCTGCCAAACACAAATATACCCATATATACATATTAAAAATTACACAGGAAATTCCTATTTAAAGAAGAAGCCTCCAGGCTATAGAAATGGGTGTTTTGAAATGAATGTTTCTCCTGGGGTGTGTGGGAATTGTGCCAGATGGTCCAAGTTCCCTTAAAAAGTCTCTCAAAGACACCTCATCTGTTTGCTCCAGGGTTTTTACTGCTGGTGGCACCCAGGACTTCGCCTCCCAGGTCTCGTGTCACCTCCACAGGTCAAAGTTCCCAGAGGCAGGGAGGAGAGTGTTGATCCCATCCCTGTCCCTGCTGTGGTGTGGCACCTTGGGAACAGCTTTGGGAAGGCAGGAGGAGTCCTCACAAGGGTTGGTGCCCTCCTGCACCAAGACCTGTGGTCGGGGCAGGGGGGAGATGGAGCTGCCCCCACATTCTCCATCTCTGCAGCTCTTCAACCACTGCAACTGCATTTTGCTCATCTTGAAGAGCCCTGGGCTCAAAATTTTGACCCAAAACAGGACAGGTTCTTCTCATGGTTGATTTCTTTCTGAGAGCAGCTGCCTCAGAAGAAGGTTTCGGGGGGGTACCTCAGAGGAGCTTCTCAATACCTAAAGGAAGGGGGCTACAGAAAGGATGGGGGAGGACTTTTGAATAGGGTCCAGGATGGCAGGACCAGGAGTAGTGGATGCAAATTGGAAGAGGGGAGATTCAGGCTAGATATATGAAAGAAGTTCTTTACAGTGAGGGTGGTGAGACCCTGGAAGAGGTTTCCCAGAGAGACTGTGGATGCCCCCTCAATCCCTGGAGGTGTTTAAGGCCAGGCTGGATGAGGCACTGAGCAACCTGGTGTAGTGGGAGGTGTCCCTGCCCATGGCAGGGGGGTTGGAACTGGATGATCTTGAAGGTCTCTTCCAACCCAAACCATTCTAAGATGAAAAGTGAGCCTTGTTGAAGGCTGTTGGAGATGTGAATGGAAAAGTGCCCAACTGACAAGGAGGGAAGGTTTAGGATGGCAGAAAAACTGCTGTGGGAATGAACAAGGAAAAGACTCTGCCTTTGGGGCTGACTTTAAGCAAAGACCAGTCTGGGTGAGGAACTGAGCATCTTAGTGCAGTGGGAGGTGTCCATATCCATGGCAGAGGGTACCTCACACCAACAGCTGAGGGTTTTCCTGCTTTGTTTCCTGCCAAGCTTCCAGCAGCACGTTGCCCTTCATCAGTCCTTTTGCCCAGAACACCCAAACACCATTAAAATTCTCCTCCTCTGCATTTAACACCCTGGGGCACTTCCCCAGGCAGTGTTTGTGCCCCTGTTTGTGCTGCAGACCCTGTTGACCCCACAACACTTTTATTTACAGCAGCAGAAGCATAATTTCCATGGCAACGTGTTTTTCAAGCTTCTCATCCAGGGCTGCAATTTCCTAAGCCATAGAAGCAGCACTGCTGGGGGGGGGGATTTATTTTTATTTTTAATTTTTTTTTCCCCCCACCTCATCATCTAGTAGCAACTTTCATGTGCAGAACCAGCAGTTGCCACAAATCATTTCAAAGCCACACGATAATCAAGGCAATTTTAAAGCTCAGGCTGGCAATGAAAGGAGAGTTGGATGCAGTTGTTTAATGGGAATGAAGAGCGTGGCTGATGTCCTCTGTGTCCCTCCAGCAAAATCGCTTCAGCTCTGTCTGAGGAGGGGCTGAGCAGATCTTCTCACTGCACCGATGTGCTTTGTGGGAACATCACTCCCTAAGGCCAACCAGATGCTGGGCTGCATCAAGAGAAGTGTGGCCAGCAGAGCAAGGGAGGGGATTTTGCCCCTTCAACTGGGCTCTGGTGAGACCCCAACTGGAGTTA
>VZTY01021843.1:0-11679 GCA_013400935.1 Turnix velox
ATTGCTTTGACCCAGGTGCAGGGGTAAGTAAAGGAAGTAAAGCATAGGAAGTAAAATTTCAGGTGGAGCATGACTATTTAGTGTGCAAGTTTGATGTGCTGTTTTAAACTTTGGCTTTTACCTACTTCTTTGTACTCGGATGGGAGTCACAATTCTAAATAGGTAAGGACATAGCTTGGCTTCCTGTCAGGAGTGTGGACGTGGGGCTGTGGCACTCTGCTAAAGTCCTGTCCACTTTGGTTTTATAACTTTTTTTTTCTACCCTGCCAAGTAAAGTTAAAATTTGCATCCTGAACCTTAATCTTCAACAAGTAAACTTTCTAAAACTCTTATTTCTACTTCTGTATAATTTATTTTCATAGAACATTGCCATAGCTCTACTTATTGCCCAAATACAGTATCTACTAAGCTTGAGATCATTGCAGGTTTAGTTGTGTGCCTCACTCTGTACAATATGCTTTAATGGTTATGAATAATAGTGTCTTTATAAAAAACTACTACTTTGAGTTGGGCTGAAAGCTGGTCCTGAAGCTGCTTTTTTGAAGCAGCTCTACCATGGTACTGTTTCACTTCTAAGTATAGCTTTAAGTGTAAACAATAAAAAAGATGACAGAATACTTTCAGCTTATTTATTAGGACTTCAAGAGGGGGAAATAATGGAGGGAATGGCATGTCTTTTCCTGGAGTGAGCCAGAGACTTGCCCCAGTCTTTTGTGCGAGGAAGGGCCATTGATTGAGCTGTGCCTCTGGAGTCAGGATGCTTCTGGGATTCGATGCCCTTCTCTTCCCTAAATGAGTGAGGGACTTGCTGACTGGCAATGGTACCCTGTCACATTCCCAATATGAGTGTAATTTCTGTCTCTTGCTTCTCTTAAAGATTTCTTCAAAATTGTGATATTCCTGTAAATTACTTTTGTTTTTTTCAGAGCCAACAGTCTCTCACCAGGAATGCTACACTGAAAAATTGGCAGCCAACTTAATGACTGGTAGCTGAGACACTTTCTTTGTCCTTTTCCTGCTTGGTGCATTTGTAGGAGGACGGTGGTGACTCTTGGTTATTCATAGCAAAAGATAAGTCATTTTGGCATCGTGAATGGAGGTGTTTTCTGAAATCTCTAGTTCCCCAGATGTAGGATGGGGTCAGGGCCTTCGCCACCTCCCTGGGCTGCTTGGGCCCGTATCACGCCTCCCTCATGGGGAAGAGCTTCTACCTAATGGCTTGTTTAACCCTGCCCTGCTCTAGTTTCTAACCATTGCCCCTCATCCTGTCACTCCATCCCCTGGCAAGCCCCTTCCCGGCTTTCCTGTGGCCCTTTCAGCTACTGGCAGGCCACTGTGAGGTCTCCCCACAGCCTTCTCCAGGCTCTCTCTCCAGCCCCATCTCTCTCAGCCTGTCCTCATGGCAGAGAGGGTCCATCCCTTGGATCATCTTTGTGGTCCTCCTCTGGACCCTCTCCAGCTGCTCCATGTCCTTCTTGTGCTGAGGGCTCTGGAGAAAGTAATATAGTATTTCAATAGTCACTTGGATTTTCTGCCTTCTCTAAGTCTTAACTACTGGGGGTTTTGTTTTCCTTTTTTTTTATACTTGGTTTTTGGTTCAGGGTGTGTTCTGATGGTACGTTTCTCTCCTGGCCTGTGTGTGCAATGGGATTACAGTAAATATTGGCAAAGGAATTTCTACTTCTGTTGACCAGTAACAATCTGAAGAGTGTGTTTTGTCATGTTTATTACTGAGGATGAAGATCTTGGCATTTGGAAGAAAAAAAGCTTGTTCTTCAGTGGAGTGGGAAGGTTACTGTTCAGCTTCACTATCTTGCAAACCTCCCAGACATGAAAGGAGAAATTTTGGTGAAACTTTGCATGACATTTATCATATCACTGATAAAACTTAAATACCTAAATGGAATATATTCTGTTAAAAGTAGTGTATCATAGGAGGTAAGATATATATTGTAGTCTTCTCTTTCTTTAAGATCTGTCTTCAAAGAAATAATGCAACATACTGCCATATATTTTTTTATCTTTCTCCTTGTTTCAGTAGTCATGCTATTGTCTGGATCAGAAGGAAAAAAAAATAATCCAGGGTTCAGCACATGATTACAGCATAAGCAGTAACATTAAATATCGATCCTGGTTTTAGTGAATGCTTAAAGATAAACTAATGCATTATTTCAAACCACAAGTAGTTGGGTGGTTCTTTTTTCAGCAGTGTTCATTCAGCTCTGCAATCCAATTACTCATTCCCTGAGTAAAATCGACCATCTCTAAAAAGCTCTTCAGAATTTACTCAAGTAAATCTGACCTTTGCAAATGCAAACTCAGTAGTTGTGTAATGTAGCAGCTTTTTTTTTTTTTTTTTACCTTGGGAGATCCTAAAAATAGAAAAGGGATGTGATGGTCTGTTTTTCCCCATCATTGGCTATGCCAGGTTGGAAAGCAAACAGCTTGGGAGAGCAGATGGTTCCAGATTTGGTGTGGTCAGGTTTAACAGGGCAAGGAGCACCTTGGGGAGACCCAGCCTTTTCCTGGCAGCTTTTCTTGCATAGAATTTCTGGTTTCAAGGACATAAGTTCTGTTGGGAGGAACAGTGACTTGAGAGAGGGGTGGTTTAGAATAGCCAGTTGCTGCTTCGGTGGCCCCAGAATGCTTTGAGCTCTCAGAGGTATTTTTCCTGTTTGAGATGGATTTGCTTTGGTCAAGAGGAAAGGCAGAAAACTAAAGCTCTGAAAAACCAGTTTTCTCAGCTGTATTTGAAAACTTTATAGTGCAGGCAATTACATGTAACATCTTCATTTGTAAAGCGTATGTTCTGCAGGATGTAATTTTCTGAAAACTGAGTGTGGGATGGTGCCAGTTAAACACTTTATTCATTAATTTTTTTATTACTCACGGGGATGTGTAGAAGAGTTATTTTTCCTTCCCTTGTGCTCACCTAACTTTGTCATGGAGAGGAAGCTTCTTTGAAGTCACCTTTTGTCTGTCACAATGTGTGTGCATCTAAAGCCCTAACATCTTGAAGTCAACGGACAAGCTTTTAATAAATGAGAAGGGAAGCACAAGAACCTGGGGAATTAAGACTGGAACTGCTGAGGCTCAGTCTGGTGCTGGAATTGCTCCCTGTGCTGGTCCTACACTTGCCTCTGTTCTCCTCTGGCATGTGCTGAAGGTGGAGATGAAGATAAATGTCAAGCTGCACTGGTGCAAGGTGCCAGGATGGAAATGCAGGCCACTTCTTAAGTCTTGCAACTGTTTTTGTATTGAAATGTTTTCAATTAAAGATTGTAATGCAGCTGAAAGTAAATAGCTGTGATAGCTGACCCTGTCTTTGTTAACAGGAACTGACAGAGTGCTCAATCCCTTAAATAATTTTTGAAGAACTCTTCTGGGTGTGGATTTGTGGCATTGTTTTCCCACTCTGTGTTATTCTATAAACTGTTTTTAATATGATGTAAAATACATCTTGTGATAATAGCAGCCAGCGATGCCACAATCACCCAAACTCTCAGAGCCTGAGAGTATTCTTTGAGTGGACATTTGGGTACATAAAATGCTAGATGGGTGAGAGAAACTGATGAGTTGTCATTCTTCCTTAAGTGAAGGGCAGTGATGACTCTGCATCACCTCGAAGTAAAAAGACAATGGTAATAGTATTAGACGATGTTTTTTTTAATGGAAAATGGTGAAGTTCTGCAGCAAACTTCATGAATTCTAATTTCTGTGGGTGTTCCAGATTGAGAGGTTGTGCAGTGCTTGCTTCCCAGGCAGATATTTGCTCTGGCCAACAGAATTTTCCACTGTGCTAATTTCTGTTCAGTTTTAAAGCACTGTAATGTTTGGTGTTGAGAACATCCACTGATATGCCTGCTTCTAGGTAGACCTAGACACCTTTCTGTGCCTGGATGGCAACAATCTTCCCACTGTTTAAGTATCTCCTGGGAAAAGATACTACATTAATTTTCCCTCTGTTGTGCTTTTAACATTATCCACATTTCTTGGAGTTTGAAGAAAGTAAGGATGATGTTAGAGTATGTATTGAAGGGGGGTGGAGTGGAATTGTCAGTTTTTGGTGTTTATTTCTGAAAAATGAAGTATTAGTGCTGCCTGCTTTCTGTCATTACACTTGGGGAATTTTTACTGCCTGTAGCATGATAAGCAAGTTGTAATTGGAGTTGGAAGTTACTCAGTAAGAAATTGGTTTTCTTTTTCCCTTCAATCAAGTGAGGAAGATTATTTCATGCCTAAAATGAGACCTTTGTCTTTGAATTTTGAGGAGACTTTGATGCTGTCTTATTGTCACTTAAGTGCTAGAGTTGTGATTGCCTTTGAGTCCCTGGTAAGATTATGACATGGAAAAGAGTGTTTCAAAGACTTTTGTTTTGCTATGCAATCTCCTTCTTTGCTTTGTGTGTCTGATTCCTGGTTTTGCAGAGCTTCCAGTTGTCCTTGAGTGTCCTACAGTGCTGAGGCTGGATTGGTTTGGAGTGAGGAAGGAAAAGAGCTGGGCAAATAGTTGTATGTTTTCATTGGGATTTTGCATTTCTTCATGCAAAGCCAAGAGTACTGTTTGTCTCTGTACAGGAAGAAACCCTTGAGAGTTTGAATGACATGAAATTAAATTTCCATCCTTAGAAAATGCTGGGGGGAGGGAGAGAGACTTATTCTAGTTTTGATTGATAAAATTAACCTATCTTGAGAAAAATATTTAATATTAATATTTAAAAATATTCTTTAATAGCTTCTGTAATAGAGTCTGTCTGTTTTGTTTTTGCACAGCTACAGAATTCAGGATAGTGAGTGTGTTAAAATATTTTAAATTTAGTTTGTACAGACTGTAGCCTTTTTTGCCTAAAAACCCAGGGGATTAGATTCCTAAACGTATTTGCCTATGAATTTTTCAAATAAAAATTGGAGAAAGACTAAAAAAATAATGGTACAAGCTAATCTGCTTCCAGAATAATGTCAGTGGCCGACGCTTTTCTCTTGCAAATATGGAACATAAATCCTTGTTAAAGCCTGTTTACAGAAGGACTTTATTGAGCCTTCAGTGAATGTCAGCATATATTTTAATATTGCAATTATTGACTTCAACTGTTGGCTCTTTTTAAACTTTGAATAAATTTATTCTAAACCTAAGTAGATTGGTTTCTTGTTTAAGTGTCTCATCAGTAGGGAAAGTACAACAAGCCTTAGAAAATGGAACTGAAATAAAAAGGGAGAAAATGCATGAAGCTGTACTGTTTTTAAACTGTCTGCTGAATAAATGGTGCAAGTAATCATGCACTAAATATTTGTGTATTCCTTTGCAGGTCTGAAGGTGACAGCTCAAGAAGTGTCAGGTATGTGTACATTGTAATCTTTCTATCTTGATGTCTGTGCTCTAAGAAAATACTTCATTTGAAAAGCATAACTTTATTTAAAAGCATTAAATAGTATCAGATTTTTTAAAACATGGTTTTTATTGGTTCCCCCTAGCATGCCATTTGTATTTTAAATAAAGGGTATTCTACCTTGCATAAAATTGTTAATAGATAATATGACATTTCTTGAGTATTTCTATCTCCAGTACTGTTCAAGAATCATATCTTAGTTATGCTAATTTAAAAGAAAGATTTATAGTTAGTTTCCAGTGTTTTCAGTTGTAATGCTTACTAAATGGTCATTTGTATTGAACTGTGAGCCAGCTGTCTGAGAGTTTGGAGAGGCAGCATCCTTGTGGAGTGAAGTTCCCATGCTTGATCAGCCTTTCTTAATAGTCTTTGCATGGCAGTGAGTCCCCTCATTGATTCATCATTACTGCAGTGCTCATTATGCACGTGGAAAGTTGAGATAATTAAGAGACTTCAGTGTGCTTGTAAGATTTAAACTTCTAACTCACTTATTGAAAGTTTTATACTTGTTACCTTGTTAATTGACCTCTCTGAAAATGTATTTATGTGGACAAACTTGTAGAACTTGTAACAGTGCTCTAAGTGGGACTGAAACTTTAAAATTATGTTCTTGCATCTGAAAATGTTCCATGCTCATTACACAGTTGCAGTTAAGTAGATGCCATGATTCTCAAGGACTGTGACCATCCATCAGTGACAATGAACTGACTGTGGGTTCACTGTAATACCTCGCAGCTTGTTTGGGGGGCTTGTCAGAACTTGATATTCAAAGGTATTTAATTTAATTTTAAAAAGTGCAAACCAGTCAGTTGCAGGATTAAAAATCCAGTTCTTAGCCAAGATGAGAGGACTAACCACAAAACCAGCTGACTGTAGAATTGTTGTTCTGATACTGGAAAACTGTAGGTTTGTATGAAGTGATCAGAGGTCCCCTAGAAGGCTTTTATTTCTTGCAACAGAAATTGAAATCAGTGTGTTATTGCTCCAAGTCCGAGGCTGTGCAGGGGAAGTTGGTAGCATGTTTTAAATACGCAGCAACTGAACTGGACAAAATCCCAAGCTGCTGTAGTTTGAATTGTGGTCAGATGCCTGTGCATTAGTCCTCGTGTTGTTTTTATTAACTCCCAGTGGGGTTGCCAATGTGCTGGCAAGCTGTGGAAGGACTAATGCTGATCAGCTATTGCAAATTAAAAATAGTCCATGGCCACGTGCTTTTGCAGAACTATAATTGAGGTCACATTTCAGTGTGTAATAGTCATTCTTGTCTTGACCTGCTAAGTCCCTGTTGGATTTGGTTCCTCAGATGGGGGAAGTATGTGTGGCATCACTGCTGTTGATGCACTCTGCTAAGCATCAAGCTTACTTTCTAGAGACTGTGTTTTGAGGTATTTCAGTATAGGTGCAGTTGCAGTTAGTTCACATCTGTTGAAAACTAAATGTTAATTCAGTTCCAGCCCTTGCTCCCAGCACAAAGCACACATCCTAAGGAGCCAGGATTGTTTCATTACAGGGGAGTAAGTATGTTATTTGACTGATGGGCAAAGGAGCAGGCTGCAAGACTGCTGGAATAGTGCCGGGATGTCTTGGCAGATAAATTGTACTCAGACTGGATGTAGAAGCCCTGTCCAGGGCATGTTTCTCCTGTGTATGGGCCTGTGGTGGTAAACATCAGCAGCGTGTGTTCTCCACAGAGACTTGTGGGTGACCAGTGGGAGTCCTGCAGCACTGATATCATCTGCTGTTCCGAGGCTGTGCACTGAATTAATTGTGTTATTCAGCATGAGCTTGAGTTATTTCAAGACTGCTCTAGACTTTTATGAGAATTTAAAATGAGGCTAACAGATGAAGGTGATAGGAGAAAAAAAATCACTGAGGATGTGGTTTCATGTTATTTTTTCACACCTGTATAAAATTGCCATCAGCTTTAGTCTTGTTTTGGACAAAAGCTCACTTAGTTCTTCATCTGTGTCTAGGTGGCTTCTTTACATTGGGGTTAATTTGCTTCATGCAATTTTCCTTTATTTCTGGCAAATGAAAATGAAATGTAATCATCTCAAATGGAATTGCAAGGTTAGTCTGGAGATAGTGTTTTAAATGCTGAAGAAATCATCATTCCTGGTCACAGTAGCATTAGCACTCAGGATAAAAAGATCGCTGAAAAAAAACTTCCCAGATGCAACTTTTCTTTCTAACTGCTCCTGCAGGAAGATTGTTGTGAGGTCAGATGGATGATAGCTCACCCTTTATTTGTCTGTGACAGGAAACCTATGAGACTTTATTGACTTGTTAGGTGGAAGCAAGCTCTTTCTCTGGTGTTCAGTGCTGCCCGGATCTGAAATAAACTAGTGCAGATAATTATCTTTGTGTTTCTAGCAGATGCAGAGAGAGAAACAGTTTGCTTCTTGAATTTGTTGTGGGTCAGAACTGATACCCTGGAGTGACATGGGCTTGGCTTTAGTGTCAGTCTGCTGACAGGCTCATCCCACCAATCTCAATACCTATCCTCATCAAACTTTAAATTCTTCCAAGAGAGCCTTTTTGGCAGCTGCCTCTGAGCAGTGAAGAATGAAGATTCAAAAGCGAAGGCAAATACATCTTTCTTTTTGGCTTGTTTAATCCCTGTATCTTCCTCATCTCCACCCCTAAGCTGTGGTACACATCTAGCTTTGGTGGGCTGGAGGAGTCTGAGGCCAAACATGCCCATGTACTTCTTTTGGAATAGATGGTTCTTTTCATACTGGAACAGAGCATCTGATACAAGTGCTGCTCTAGAATTTTATACTCTTGCTCTAGCATAGAAGATATTACCTTGGTGGATTTGTTTTCAATAGCTTTATAGCTCCTCAAAATGATAGAAATTTATCCAAAGGATGTTTGGAAGTGCTCTGAAATGAAGCAAATACTGAGTGTAACCATGCATGGACAAAGTTGATGCAGAAAAGCAATACAAGTCTAGAAAACACACTGATACACTTAAATCATCTTGGTTTTGTTTTGTTTTGTGTATTTCCCCTGGGCTTTCTCATTGTGACAAAAGATAATAAATTATCCCGTTGTTTCACAAGCCCTTAAAATTCTTTCTATTTATAGTATTGCTGTACTGTAATAAACTTGTGTTGGTTTCCCTTTGGTGAATGCCATGTAATTTTCAAGTCTAGGTATTTGTTAAATCTATTAAAATTGATTAATTGCTTTGAACATTTCACATTCTCAGATATAATGAACACATGCACAGTGTGAGCTATGAAATTGCTGGTGTGATGGTCCTTTTTAATTAGCTGTCTTCACTTCTTTTTCAGGACAAAATGCAGTTTGTTTTACAAGCAATTTGAATATTTAATTGTATGACTTGACAGTTACAGATAAGAGTGTATATATGTAGTATTATCTTTCAAGGTTGGACAGGGCGTGGAGCAACCTGGTCTAGTGGGAGGTGTCCTTGCCCAGGGCAAGGGGGTTGGAATCAGATGATCTTTAAAGGTCCCTTCCAACCCTAACCATTGTGTGATGTCAAAGTTTGCAAAACTAATACATCTGAAGGTTTAGTACTTAGAAGGTGTTTCTTGTACCACTGCTTGTGTGTTTAATGAACAGAAGGAAACATAACAGAGGATTCCAGCAATATATAAGCTGTAGAGGAACCCAGAAGATCAATGTACAGCAAACTTCTAAAACCTGCCCAGAAACAATCTCTCTCCTGCCTTTCCTACTCCCCCCTTTTTCATGCTTATGCAACTTAATAGTATGAATGGCTTAAAGAAGTAAGATTTAATTAACCATTTCCCTAAGTACTCCTTTGCTGCTTTTTTGCCAGTGGAATTGTTGAATGGTTTTAGTTTGAAGTACTAGAGAAAGCATCCCATCAGCTGAATTATTTAGCTGAACCAGAAGTGAAGTTTAGGTTTGTAGTTCTTCTCAGCTTGTAAATAGATGAAGAACATGAAAAATGAAGTGTCTGAGGATTGTACAGAAACCTCATTCCTCGTAAAGATGCACATTAGATTAAGTGGGAAAAGTAATTGTCTAATTTACTTTAGAGCAGGGCAGAGCTACGGAACATCAGGCTTGTCTGTGCCACATGGAGAGCAGGAGGAATGGCTTTGCAACAAACAGACCTGGGCAAACCCCAGTCGTTGAGCCAGAAGGAATGTTTAGCAGGAGCCAGTCTTTGGTTTTGGGTGGTTTTTTTGCCATTTCCTCCCTGTAAAATATACTTTAACTGTGTGACTCAGTCTCCTTTCTGATCACCTGCAAAGTACTGCTTGGGGGAATTAAAAACAGATAGCCTAAGTAAAAAATAAGTTTCAAGTCTAAATGTATTGGTTTGCAATCTACATGACTCAGTGGTTACATGCATGCAAAAAGGCCCTTTTCTGGTTGCTTTTAATCATACCATAAAAGACTTCTCTACAGTTTTGTAACCAGTCCTTATAATGTGCAAAATCACCACTTGTTACTAATTTTTTTTTTAATCTCCTTCCGCAGATTTCTACATATATGTCAGGCTGATCCATTCTCTGCAGTAGGGTTGAATACGTTGAGTTTCTTGAAGTTCATTGAAATTAGTTTTATTTCTGCAAACAGAAGTAAAATGTCTGGAAATGGCTTCTAGTAGCTGAGCTGGCTGTGGAGTTGACTGTGGCTTTAGAATTACAAAGCTAATTTCAGAATGAAAGGCCACCCTGCAGCCCCTACCCTATTGCTCTTGATGTGGGAGAGCTGATTTCATCAGAGGTTTTGAATTTTCTCATCAGGGATGTTACTGAGAGCAGTGATGGTCATATATTCTTGGCAGGGAGTAATTTTTTGAGCTCTGTAATGTAGTTTGCACAAACTTTCCACTTTATGTTGTTTTTACTCCTAAGTAGAATGAACTCATGGTAGCAAAGCATTTTCCTCAAGCGTAATTGACTTCAGTAAAACAAAATAATTTGGAAGCATCAGTGGCAGCATTTTAGGCACTTGATTTTTGTGAAAGGGTTTATGGAAATTGACTGTAAACTGCACCTAGACCTTCCTGGCTTCCTGGTGATACTGAGTGCCTTGATTTGTTTTTAAGTAACCTATTTGAGGTGTTTTAAAACTTTGTTTTTTGAAACAAGGCAGAGTATATACCTCAACAATTGGTCTAAGTGCTTCAAATTGCCTATCTGTCTTGCCAAGCGAAATTACCAATACATTTAAACTCCTTTCTAGTCCAACATTCAGAGCTGATCAGTGTGATGGTTTGGCACTGAGTGGCTTCAATAGGAGATGTTTCATCTAGTAAAATTTCAGAAGGGAAACAGTGTTCATCCATGTGAGGAGCATACAACTTATTTCATAGTTAAGTGGGAAGCACATGCCTAATTTCATAGACTTCCTATTGTTTTTATGCATGTAATAACGTGCTGTTTTGCAGTCAGTTTAGTCAAGATATGACTTAACTGAGTTCTCAGTCAATACAGCCAAAATGGTCTCATTCCCTCTAAGTATGAAGTCTAAGTGCATGATAGTGCTTCATAGTAGGAGGAAGATGATTGAAGGGATCTCTTTAACTGGCAGTCCTCAAAAGAAGTCCCCAATTCTGTACTTTTCGTGGTAATGTTTTTGTTTTTCTGAATTGTTTTTCAACCTGTGATGCACAAAGATTCTTCAAAACATTTCATGACTGGAAATGACTCTGCACACCTTACCATGACACTATCTATGTTTTGCAGACAGAGTTTTGCATGGGCTGAATTAAATGTGTTTTTCTCAATTAAAATGAGTTCCTTAGAATCAACTGGCAAGGAGATACAATAGCATTTTAAGGATAGGTGAGTTAAAGGGTAAAGGGACAGATGTATTTTGTGGTAACCGTGTAAACACAGATCATAGAATCATAGAATAGTTTGGGTTGGAAGGGACCTTAAAGATCATCGAGTTCCAACCCCCCTGCCATAGGCAGGGACACCTCCCACTAGACCAGGCTGCCCAGTGCCTTGTCCAGCATAGTCTTGAACACCTCCAGAGATGGGGCATCCACAACCTCCCTGGGCAACCTGTTCCAGTATTTCACCACCCTCACTATAAAGAATTTCTTTCTTATGTCTAGTCTAAATCTATCCCCCTCTAATTTATATCCATTGTTTCTAGTCCTCCCATCCGATATTATGTTAAAAATTCCTTCCCCTGCCTTTCTGTAGGACCCCCTCAGGTACTGATAAGTTACTATGAGGTCCCCTCTGAGCCTTCTCTTATCCAGGCTGACCAACCCCAACTTCTTCAGCCTGTCCTCATAGGGCAGTTGTTCCAACCATTTGATCATCTT